>CAKNYM010051072.1:0-64277 GCA_932195095.1 Andricus curvator
ATGGGGTCGCCACATCCCTATTATTATTATTATTATTATTATTATTAATTAAAAATAGCTAAAAAATCCTTAACAAGACTTTATTTCACTACTGACTTTTATGTACTTAGGATTAAATATATGTATATTTCCGACACTTGAATACAGCTATAAGAACTTTATCACCCTTATGTATGTTTTTTCTTTCTTTCTAATCTACTTATAAAAATTGAAGCAATTAATTCTCCTATTAAAATGCAGTTTTTATATTTCGTGAATTGTCTGCATGAGTTTCAGTGATAATCCACTGAATTTTCTAGAAAGGTAAGTTTTTGATTCATGTGAAATGATAGATGTTATTTTCATTGGCAACTTCTTCGTCACTCATATTATTATCATTCATCTTTTATTTTCTTCATTATAAGAAGATGTTTCGTAGACCTTCTTGAAACTGCTTCTTTATTTAAACCATTGAGATGATCTAATAAATGTTAGTTTGAAAAGAAAAACTTCGTTTCTGTTGTAATGTAATCAATATTCTTATAATATTCACCCAACTCCTCCAAATTGACACAACAGCTCTCGTTTCAGCACTTATTTTGATGCTTCTTTGTCTTGGCTGGATTTATACTCTCCTATGGTATATTCATCATTTTTATTTTTACGTGTGATATAATAAGAGTAAAATATTTTTAAAATGAGCTCTTTCTCCTTTTTTCTTTCGTGAAAAGCAATATATACGTATTAACATCGCTGCTATTATTCTTCCTTTCATATCCTCAACATTTTTAAATATGAATTTTATTCCATTGATCAAACAATTTTCACTGAAAGCCATTATCGAACAAACCACCGTTCTTTTAATAATTATGCATTATTATATATCCTCGGATTATTATTATTATTAAAATACATGTAGAATATTTTTAAACTTTTTTTCTAGAAACGTGTAGAAAAGCTTCTCAGACAAATTTGACACTTGCAATTGCGCAATATTATTATTTTGTGACATCTGTGAAATGGACTTGATGCCGGTAAAGTAGAGATGCATCTTCCTCTTGTAAAAGTGACTCAGTAGCCCTCTTTTATTAGATCTCTTGCATCTAAATACATAGATTTGGCTCGGTAGCCCTCTGGTATCAATGTTGGTAAGGTAGAAATTCAGGATGACATCATCAAAATATTCTAGAATCTGAGCACGGACATGAAGCACTTTAACAGTATAATGTTCTCTAATAATATATCTGTCACTTTATCCTAAAGTTCCAGAAGTTTTCTAGACTGTAGAATGTTCTTCACGAGTTGAATGTGCACTGAATAAATAAAGGTAGGAATTTTTAGTTAAAAGTATTATCTATAAGGAGGCAATAAATCAAATTTATATAGACGAAACAGGATGTCATACATAGCCGTCCATATCAAATTGCACCTGTGCACCTGCATCTTTTCCATATAAAATGAATGTTTATCTATAAGGAAGCAAAATATAAGCTTGAAAGTATTTACATGAATTTTTCAATTGAGATAAGAAATAACCTTGACGCTGTTTACATGAATTCGGTTCTTATAATTGTGCAATATTATTATATGATGTCATCAGGATCCTCCGAGAATACATACATATCCAGAGTCCATCTTGTAAAAGTGACTCAAAAGTGAGATCCAGAGTCCGTCTTATAATGCGCATCCAGACTCCGTCTTACTTTTTGGGTCAGAACCCAGCCTTACTCCTCTACTAATACAGTAGCTCTAGTGGGTGATTGCAATTTTGAAATATTTTATTATATTTATTTTTTATTTAGCTTTTTTATATTTTAAAACTTCAACATGTAATAGGCAAAACTGACCTTTCTAAATGACACATGAAAAAGGTGCTGGAAAACAAGCATATATCTGTAAATAAAAAAGGCATGTGACCTCATCTCAAGTGTTGTTGTTGTATTGTATGACATGAAGAAGCGTTATAATCGATACACCTAGAAATACGTAAAATTCGTTTCCCAAATTGCACAGTATTATATGATGCAACATTGTTCTAGAAAGTTCTACATTATAATCGATTCACCTAGAATCACGTAAAATTCGTTTCTCGAAATTGTGCAATATTGCATCATGTGATGCAACAATGTTCTAGAACGTTCTACATCTAGAAAACACGCGAAATTCGATTTCGCGAAATTGCACAATATTACATCATATGATGCAACAATGTTCTATACGTAGAAACACGTAAAATTCGTTTCGTGTAATTGCACACTATTGCATCATATGATACAACAATGTTCTATACGTAGAAACACGAAAAAATTCGTTTTCGCGACATTGCGCAATATTGCATCATATTATGCAACAATGTTCTATCGTAGAAACACGTAAAATTCGTTTTCGCGAGATTGCGCAATATTGCATCATATGATGCAACAATATGGATATATATATAATTTGGCGACATCATCAAGAGTATTCTAGAATATTTTGTACATTAAATGAATGTTTTATCTATAAGGAAGCAATAAATTATACTTGTTTTTCTCTTTATAACCTTGAACGTGTTTTTACATGAATTCGGCTCTTACAATTCTTACACTGCAGTAGATATCGGATACAACCTGATCCGTGAGAATAAATCAAATTCATATAGAGGAAAACAGGATGTCACATCAAATTTCACATATATACGCCTGCATATTTGCGCATTAAAAATGAATGTTTTATTTATAAGGAAGCAATAAATCATTCTTGTTTTTCTCGTAATAACCTTGAACCTGTTGACGTCAATTCGGCTCTTACAATTACGCAATATTATTCTGTGACGTCATCATGACCTTCGAGAATGTTCTAGAAGCTCCAGGATCCTCCGAGAATGTTCTAGAAGCTTTGCAGAACGGTCTCAATTTCAGCCTCACACGGATACACACGGGCACACACAGGTATGCTCAAATGCTCACACGGATACACACACAGAGACACAGATACTCACTAATACTAATCAGGCCAGAAACCCCCCTGTATATCTACTATCCTCGATTAATAAAATTGAGACCGTCAATCCCTATCTGGGACCGATCATATTATAAAATATATAGCCTCGAAAACTTACCAATTAGTCAAATCAATCAATATTTTCTTTCAGTTCTCAGATTCTAAAATCATTTGTTTACATCATTCACAATATATTTCAATATAAACTTGTGCTCAAATTCCAGATGTGACGTTTAATTTCTCGCACATGCCGTAATTATAGAATACTCAATACATAAAACCTATATAAATTGCATAGATCTTTCAAATGGGGGGGGGGGGGGGGGGGTGCATGATTGTGGAATAAACTTCAATCATAAATTGTAAATGCCCTGACAGTGTCAGTTTAGAACAGGACGACCCAGATAGGAGAAATCGACTGAATCGCCACATGTTCGAGTTCCACAACCAGTTCCCTCTGCTCAAATGGAAGGGAGGGATCCAGTGCTGTGGATAAAGGGTGTTTCGACAGGTGTCTTAGCACGACTGATTTTAAAATAAAACTAGAACGTTATACGCGCGTTCTGCGCGCGTTTAATTGTTTTACGTGCAATAATTTTATTTGTAAATGAAGTTCAATAAAATACCATGAAATTAATTTTTACATTAATAACTTTTATTTGTCTCACGATGCAGATTAAATAATTGTGAAACTCTAAACATTTGCATGCATCTTTGGAAAAACAATATAAAATGACGACGCTTATTAACACCTTTGTTTCCACCTGCTGTTGGTGTAAAATGTTTTGATTCTGTAGAATGTGCCATTATATACAAATTATATACAAATTATCTTCTAAATTCAGTATTAATAGTTCACTAAATGAAAATGACAAACGAAAGGTACAAACTGATGAAAAAGGCGTTAAAATTAATCTGTGCATGCACCGTAAACTACGACAGAAGACAGATTTTCGTGTAAATACAGTGGTGGATTTCCCATATAGGCTATATAGGCTGCAGCCTAGGGCGGCAAAATTTGTCAGCGGCAGAATTTTCGTGCAATAGATTTTCAAAATTTTCGGATTTATTCTCACAGATGCAACCTCCCAGTGGGCACAAACGTTGAAGAACATCATTAGAACGGCTCAAGAACGTCCTAAGTCAGTCCAAGTAACGTTCCTTAAACATACAATGTCCCAGAGACTCTGAATTTGTTCTTGAAAATTGTTTAAATAATTAATAATTATTGTCAATTTGAAAAGTCTCATAGCAAACAGTAATCGCAAATACATTCTTAGTTGACTCCGTAAAGAAATTGAGCCTATTCGTTTAAAAACAGGTAAACTCTGAATTTGTTCTTGAAAATTGTTTAAATAATTAATAATTATTATCAATTTGAAAAGTTTCATAGCGAAGAGTAATCGCAAAGATATTCTTTGTTGGCTCCTCAAAGAAATTGAGCCTATTCGTTTAAAAATATCCAAACTCTGATTTTTACATTCTCATCATAATGAGATGGTATTGATTTTATGTGAAAAATGAATTTCGTGGATTCCATCAAATGTCGACGTTTTGAGGCCCCCTGAGTCAGAAAAAATAGTTTTTACGTCGGTGTCTGACTGTCTGTCGTTGTCGTCGTCGTCTGTATAACGGATAACTTTTGTAAGACTAATCGGATTGGATTGTGCTTTGACACACAGTTTCTGGGACCAAAAAGAAAGATCGACTTCGTTAACCAACTATTTCGGATAAAAATTCAAAAAGTTAGAGCATTTTCAAAATTGTTTAGACCATTTTTTTCAAAATTCAGAAATTCCATGGACGGCTATCCGTATTGCTAAAAAATTTGAACAATTTATCCCTACGACTTTTTTCGATAAAAAGTGTGTTTCTGGATGGATTAGGATTATCGCGTGTCTGTGTGTGTGTGTTTCAGTGTGTGCTCGTGTATGGCTGATAAAAAGTATTCCTACCTTACCGACATCAAGAAGCTTCTAAGCTGTAATGGTTTCTGTCCGTGCTAAGCTTCTAGAAAGTTCTAGGAGGGTCCTGATGACGTCACAGAATAATATTGCGCAATTGTGAGAGCCGAATTCACGTAAACAGCCTCAAGGTTATTTATTATGAGAAAAACAAGGATGCTTTATGCTGTCTTATAAACATTCATTTAATGCGCAAAAAGATGCAGGTGTATAGGTAAAATTTGAAATGGAGGGCTATGTATGACATCCTGTTTTGCCTATTAATTTGATTTATTGCTTCCTTATAGATAATACATTTAATGAAGAAGTCCTGTCTTTATTTATTTAGTGCGTGAATAACTCATCAAAAACATTCTGCAGTCTGGAACCTTCTGGAACTTTAGGATAAAGGGGCAGATATATGATTAGAAATCATGAAACACACCTTACATAATTCGAGAATGTTCTGCAGCTGTATTGGTTCGTGTATGTGCTAAGTTTCTAGAATATTTTTGATGACGTCATTACAATTATACTACGCAATTTAGTGAAACGAATTTTGCGTAAACAACTTCAAGGTTATTTATGATTTTAATGACGCATTACATTTGTTATGGTGCAAAATGTTAAATTCCAGATATGTCTAGACGTGCTGATTATAATATAGAATCTTCTAGAACTCTAAGGCAAAGAGGGAGATATATTAATAGATAAGAATAGCAAATGTGTATTTATAAAATATGAGCTTCGATTAAATTTTTTCAGTTGTAATCAAGCATCAGAATTATTCACGACGCTATAAAGTCAGACTAAGAATGCTAAAAAAAATATAGTTTTGTTACACTTGAGTTTTTTATACATAAACGATGTGTTTCTTTGAAGACTATATTGTTGGATGTCTATCATTCATGAAATATTGTGATCATAATAAAAGAGATATAACGCCTGTCGAATTTTGTTTAGATGTATGTGAAATGTTCATGAAACCTGCTAAAGCTTATTTTTCTCAAAATGGAACGCACTTGATTTAAAAAAAAAGATGGGGTCAAACTCCATTGGAATTTAGAAAAGAAGAAAATAACTTTTCTGGAGGTTGCAGGAGTCAAAATAGATGAAGAAGGAAAAGATAAAGTAGACTAAAAATTAAGTAAACGTTTAAAGGTTCATGCATGCTCGAACGCGAACGCCTACGCGACGCACTTTGGAACGCATTTTTGAGTTATACTGAGTCTCCACTCAGTATAGCACACCAGCAAAACTCGTCGCGGTCCATTGCACTGTGGCAACCGCACAGGGCTTCAGGAATGTATTTTTGCGGAAGGATGAAGCTGCAGGTCGAAATTCTCAACCGATTCACCTTTTTTTTTAAATTACTCAGTACAAAATTCCTACGAAACTTAAGGTTCCTGATTTTTTATTTTGTTTATTTAAAGAATGTTACATTAATAAAGATATCAGAAAAAATGGCAAAATCGAATTATTATATTTTTAATGGATTAATAACAATGCAAGTGGATTATACTTAGTAATATTTGTTATTTTAATATTTTCAAATATTTGTTTTTCATTCTTTTTATTCTTCTTCGAAAATAAAGCATTTTTTTTCATGTCCACGCAGAGCCTACCTCTGTACCAAATTTTATTATACCTACCTTAAATTGAAGATTCTTCCTCGAAAAATCATTTTAGCGATTTCTGCGCCGTTTCAAAAGATGTGGCTACCGCCTTTTGCATTGTCTCCTCACGGTCTGCCTACCCACCTTTGCCTACCTGCGTACCATATACTTTTTTTATATTAACTAGGTACATCTTCGTTTCTCGGGCTTTCACTGTACATGTGCTCTGCTACTCAAAGACTTCCAGTTACCTTTTATTTATACATATTTTTGCGGTTTTTACCGTAAGCCGCTGCAACATCAGACAGGCATTACATTACTCGAATGTGAACAAACATTATGACCAATTATCTGCTAAGTTCATTGTGATACAGTAATAACCGTTTTTACAACAAAATCGACCAAAAAGTTACCATTAGATGACACCCTCTTACCACTCCCAGAATACAAATAATTTGATTATTGTATGTTTTAATTATTGCAAACAAATTAAATTAACAAATAGCCAAATATCGTCATTGTGGTTGAAAACATTTGTTCTTAGCAAAACATGCATTAAATTGTTGTGAGCGTGATTGTTAGTCAGAATATCCATAAATTATTATCAATTAGAATTGTTATAAACAATTTTTTGCACACATTTGGAGTTTGTGGTTTTTTCATTTGCGGCTTTCCTTTTATCACCTGAATTGATGCAGATTATATTTGTGAAAATACAACAATTGTTGATTTTTTAAACAAATGAAATAAATAAATATAAAACTTTGGCACTTTCGCCTGGAAAATAATGTTTTCCACCAAAACTGCTTTTAATTTTTGTGAGAGAGATTTGCAGTCACTATTTCTATGTAAAATTAACAATAAGCAATCGTTATTATTTATTGTTATTATTTCATTTCAAATATCACGAAATTTTCATATATTTAAAAAATATTGTAATCTTTGTTGAAAAAAAAAATTTTCTTATCTGGAAATACTTTAAATTGTTGTCAGGGTGATCGTCAGTAACAATTTCTATAAAACATTAACAATTTTAATATTTATAAACCATTGTTTTGGGAAATGTTGGAATTATTGGTTTTGCAATTTCGGATTTTCCTTCATCATCTGAATTGATGCAGATATTCTTGAAAATAACATAGGTTCTATTATAGTTGTTGAAATGAAACAATTGTTAATCCTGTAAACAAATGAAATAAATAAACATAAAGCTTCGTCACTTTGGCCTGGGAAATAATTTTTGTGCACTATAACTGCTTTACATTTTGGTTACAGAGATATGCAGTCAAAAAATTATTTTCCAGACCAAAGTGCCAAAGTTTTAGATTTATTTATTTCGTTTGTTTAAAAAAATCAACGATTGTTGTATTTTCAAAAATATAATTAAACATATATTATTTGTAAGAATATCTGCATCAATTCAGGTGATAAAGGGAAAACCGCAATTGAAAAAACCTCAAATCCCAAATTTGTGCAAAAAATTGTGTATAACAATTCTAATTGTTAATAAATTATGGATATTCGGACTAACAATCACTCTCACAATAATTTAAAGCATTTTTAGATAAGAACAAATGTTTTTCAACTACAATTACGATATTTGGCTATTTGTTAATTTGATTTGTTTATAATAATTAAAACATACAATCATCAAATTATTTGTATTCTGGGAGTACTCTTGCGTTGATTCAAGATGATTTTCATCATATGCAAACCGTTGTTGAAGAGTAAATAATAATTATGTGAAAAATGTCGATTTTCTCATACTTTGAGTAAACGTACAATAAATAAACAAATTAAAATAAAAAATATCTATGATGAAGGAGCTCTTGGAAATTTAGTGCTCTTGGATTAACAACAACAAAATCGCAAATCGGGGCAAAATTGAAGTCTGTGGAATTTTTGAACGAAAAATATGCGTTTGGTCCCAGTGTGGAGGCGTACGGTGAAAACTGTGAAAAGCGTCAGGTTAGACTTTTTGTCAGCGTTTTGGCGGTGCGCTTGTCCAGTGTGAACCAAACCATTGCTCAACACAGTTTCTATCATGACGCAAACGCGAACGCGCGCACGCATTTAGTTTTGCGTTCGAGCATGCATGAACCTTAAAAGAACGCATTTTCAACTCTCATGTTAAATATTGCATCATATAATACAAGACTGTGCAGAAGTCTCCAGAAAATTTGATAGAGGAGGGGGTAAGTGTCTATAAAAGAGGCCAGCTCTTCTCTTTCATCAGTTTTTTGTCAGATGTCAAATCGTGAAGAAAAGCAACAAGAGCTAAAAAGTCGTTTAGACATATTTCTGAAGAGCATTCAAGAGCTAAAACAACTGTACAAAATTGCTGTCAATAACGATTTCCGTCCAGCAAAGAAGCTCAAGGACCTAGAGCTGAATAAAAATGATGAAATCATAAACATCAAGAAAGCAACAACACAATTTGGAGTGCGGTTCATTGTCACTATAAAAAACAAATTTACCGTTTTTTTGCCATTGAGGATGACCAATTTCCTTAATGAAGATGAAAATCTGCTGCTGGGAATGAAAAAATCCTGTCAAGATGGTGATCTCTGTATCCAGTATTTCGTAGATGCTATAATTCCATTGAATTTATGAAGAAAAGTATATAAAGTGTGAAGTTTTTAATTATCGCTCAGTGTCTGAAAGCCTTCAGCGTGATCAACATCATCGTCATGCCTTATACACCTCGAAATCAAATGCTACACTCCACTACATACAATCTGAATTCATCATTTACAAAACAAATTATCATTGGTGCTGAATTAAAAAAAGACGGAAAGCTCGCCTCATCAGTGAAACTGCTAGCCAGTCATCCTCGTGCCAGTATAACCATGATGCCTGAAGAGTGGAAATTTTTCAAAAGTTACTTCAACCTCATTTCACTGTTCTTTGATGGCCAAGAGAAGCAGCAATGCATCGACTGTGGAAATTTGCGTATACATATGACTATATCTTTTGGAAATTATATACTGGCTTTTTAGCAAATTCAAGAAACTGAAGTTGAAACTCAAAATATCATCCGTTTGCACTACAAGAAACGTTTGCTGTTCTCCAAGAAGTCAGTCTTTGTATCGACCGGTATCTGCTGGAACATAGTGTTATGCCGTTTAAAAGTACGAAGGATATCATCATTAAAACCATCGCTGAAGGTATTTGGTGTAATGTGAAAACAATTGAATCACCTTGTGTGAAAATTGTAAAATCTTACATACAAAAGAATTATGTAAGTTTAAAGAATAAGGCATTGCAAAAACTTATATTTACTAATCTCATACGATTTGAAAGTTTGTTTCCGGAAATGATTACTTTTTGTAATCAAAATATCTGTGAAGAAGTGATTTAGAAATTACCAGAACTCAGATGTCTGAATGGTATCTTTATAAATTAAAATTGCATGTATTTTTGTTAGTAAGAAAAATATAAATAAATATAATTTAAACCAAATTCGCCTTATTTCATTTACAAGATTAGGGGTAGATAGATGTGTAAGTAAAATATATATGTTTGAAAATAATCAACTTTATTCAGAAAAAAACTTGTTATTACAAAGATACTTAAAAACTAGACTTATCTATCCAACTATTATGAGAGTCATCAAAACCTAACCATTTTACAAACAGCTTATTTCCACGTTTTTTCAGTACATTTTCCACAAGATAAATTTCTGGATGTCTAACTTTGCCAAGTTCTTGTTCATAAAAACTACCTGCAATAGCTTTATCTTGATAATCTTTGAGCATATACGTCAATGGTTCAGTATTCTTAACATGTCTTATAGTAAATATTTCAGTTATCCAATTCGGTGTGTAGCCTTTCTCAAAAACATGCTTAAATTTATTTAGACGTAATTTATCTCCAACTTGAAATTTAGCTTTCTTAACTGCTTGTTTCACATTATAATTTTTGTATACATTAAACAACAATTTTTTCTCATTTTGTTAAGTAACATCTTTTGGTTTCATTCTAATAGTCTGACGTTTAGTATTGTTGTAAAACAAAATTAAATCTTTCAAACTATCTATCCACTTATAATTACGCTGCAAACTAAATTGCATCCATATTTTATTTTGAAGGTACGATTAAATCGCGCTTAAATTGATGCTTTTAAATTACTAACTGTTGAGTACAAACGAGGGTACCGAGAATACATGGGAATTCTGTCCCACGCCCCCACTAATGAGACTGGTACCAAATGAAAGCTCTTGTTGAGTAGATCAAACTTTACAATTGGCACAACGTTGTAGAATTTAGCCTTCATACCGTTTTCTGCCATTGAATGTCAAAACTCACACTAAGCGTAAAAGTAATATGTGGGGCAGAATGCATCAAGTGTCCCCACCTAAAATGATTCTTTCTCTTTTATAGTGTTGAAACTAGGCTGAATTATATTCCTAGTGGACGTTTATAAATTCACTAAACCATGGGTCCATTTATCAAGCGGTTGTCAATATACAGGAGCCTGAAGTTTTTACATTTTCAGGTGCTTTTTCACCTTCACGTTAGTGTAACTTATTTTAAGAATATATGATTGTACTTTTATTACAGTGTTTTGGAAAGCTCTTTTCTTTTCTTTCAAAAGCGAACACAATGAAGATGAAATCAAAATTGGGGATGAGTCTCAGAATTAAAAAACCTACTACTACATTGAGAAAAACTGTCGCTGCAGCTAAAAAGTCTATGGTTTCAAGAGATAATGCGCAAGCTGCCATTAAATCTGCACTCAGAGGCGCACGTGCAGCTGTAATTGCGGGTCTCAGTGCTGTCGGAGCGCTAGCTGTTGGAGCTGCTGGAATAGCCAAAGCTGTGTATGATGCTAATTCGGCAAAACAACTTGCAGAGAGTAAATGAAATAATCAAGCAATAGAAGCCATTGCTTTATGAAAATGTATTTACTTGGAGCCATATAGGGAAGGATTAGAGCTTCATCTAAGACCATATAAACAAGGAGCAGGACTTAAACGCAAGTCAAAAAACTTGAAGTAAAGCTACCTCATCGAACCTTACGGATGCAGATTTACATAAATTCGCGAAATGTTTAAAAATTCTGCATTTGCGAGTTGTTTTTATGCGAAATAGGTTACCAAAGGGTGGGCCATTTAAATATGAATGTGCTGTTGTCAATCTCGATGATAAAAAAGGACCAGGAACACATTGGTGACTTACAAAAAGATTGACAGTAAAATAATTTATTTCGATAACTTTGGTAATCTTCGGATCTCTTTAAGTATGTGGGTGTTGGTAGACTATAGTATAATCATGAGATATATCAAAATTATGATACATTCGTGTGTGGACATTTATGTTTGCAATTTCTATGCAATCAATTAAAATCTAAAAGTACGTTCAATCTATATATGTGCTGATATTTGCAATATCAAGTCAGTTTAACGCTAGCTGTCGTCATGGATGATTCATTGACAATAACATTATGAGGAACTTCTTCAATCCTGGAAACTCACTATTTTTTCCGATTGAGTTTTCTCCTCATAAAAATTACGCGCTTGGGCTTGTTGAATTTCTAACCTTCAATTCGATACCTAATGTAGACATTGTTCAAAATAAATTTCATGTGGGTGATGAAATAATTGAAAAACCTACAGGAAGTTATGAAATAAGTGACACAAAGCGCTATCTACAGAATGTTTTAATAAAAAAGGGTATTGAAATTCATATGAAACCAAACAATAATACTTAAAAAAGTGAAATTTATTGCACACGCGATATAAATTTTGAACTTAAAGATTCTATCGGTAATTTCTCCACGCAGACTAGCAGCTAAACAAACTTATGAATTTGATCAACCAGTATCAATCATAAAAGTGAATTCTTTATGAATCGAGTGCAGCATAACTATAGGTGCATACATTAATGGTCAGAAAGTACATACTATTGATGATTTTTTTCCTGCAGTGCCACTTGGATATAAGTTAGTGGAAGTACCATCTCATATCATTCACCTACCAGTGGCCGTGCTGACAATAGATCATATAGAGCTCCGTATAGTTGATCAAGACAGACATTTGGTTAATTTTCGTGGAGAAGTTATAACAATTAGACTACACATCAAGTCTCTTTGATAATAATAATGGCTATCGTTTTCAATAAGAAGATTGGCTTTGGTTATAATAAACCAGCACAGTGCCACTAACTAATTAGTCGATAAAGAGCATTCAAAGGGTTAACACCTCAAAGCGTGCTATTCCTAAAATGTCTAGGTCTGAAGCTCAAAAAAAGAAAAAGAGAATAAAGAGATTCAAGATTTTTTGCACCTTGCAGCTGTAAATTTGTTTATCAACTTTTGATTATTTGTCATGGATTTGTCATCTTTGATGAGTCGATGGCACACTGTGAAATTCACGCACATCAGCCTTATGCCTCATCAACCTTCAACAACAGTGATGAAATTCGGATTGCTGTTCAAAATCAGGACCATTGTCTCCTTTCCAGCAAAAGTTCACTTAATGTACATGGAAGAATCGTAAGAACTGATGGAGCACCAGTGCCAAACATAGTTTTAGTTTCTAATGCCATCTGTCATTTGTTTGAAGAAGCAAGATACGAAATCAATGCAATAGAAATTGATAGAAATAAAAATGTTGGTCTCACTACTCTCATGAAAAATTATGTATCTCTAAATCCTGAAGAATCACGTTACATACAGAATACTGGTTGGCTTGAAAAAAATGATAATAATCAATCACTAACCATCGCTACTGGCTACTTTGATGTAGCCATACCGCTTAACATGATATTTGGTTTTGCTGAAGATTATCACAAAATCATTTTCAATGCTAAGCATGAACTTATTTTGATAAGATCAAAAAGTGATGCAAATTCCATTTTGCAAGAAGCCCTCATTGAGCAGTATAAAATTAAAATGAATAAAATAGAGTTGTTATTGCCTAGCGCTAGACTGTCAGATTCACGAAAATTGCAGTGGCTAAAATATATTGAAAAAGACCCACCTATTTCAATAAGTTTTCGAACTTGGGAACTGTATGAATATCCTCTACTTTTAACTACTTCAAACCATGTTTGGACTTTAAAAACCTGAACACAATTGGAAAAACCGAGATTTGTTATACTAGGATATCAAACCAATAGAAAAAATAATACTAGTAGAAGCTCTAGCGACTTTGATCATTGTAATCTAACTAATGTGAAACTACTTTTAAATGGTCAGTTTTATCCTTATAGTAATTTGAATCTTGATATAAATCGAAATCAGTATGCTCTACTTTATGAAATGTGCACAAACTTTGAAGCTAATTACTATGGCAAAGAACCGCAACCATTGCTATCGAGTGGAGAATGAGTATGCACCTCTAGTTGTTATTGACAGCGCTAAACAAAATGAACCACTGAAATACGGATCAGTTGAAGTTCGTTTGAAATTTCAAACTAGTGAAAATTTTCTCGCTCAAACATCAGCATATTGCTTAATTTTGCATGATCGTATAGTTCAGTATAAATCAATAAGTGAAGTGGTAAAAAAGCTGGTATAAAACTGCTGTAACCAAGTAGAAATAGTTTAGTTGCATTCAAGATGCAGTACTTGGTGGATGTGCAGGGCTTCAAGTTAGCAGCCAATAAATTCGTATTGAATGAATTGGCTATGTTGCCAATTTGTGATGATGAGACAGTCATAAAGCCATATTCTTTTTTCCCTTTCGATCACCCAGCAAGTGGAAGAACGTTCCGCCAAAATATAAGTCTATAAACATTTGGGCAGAGCGCAATCATCACGGAATACCTTGGAATCTGGTGACTTACCGTATTCTTTAGTACCTGTAATACTCAAAAGCATTTTAAAAGATACAACAAAAATTTATGTAAAAGGATTGGAAAAAAATAATTGGCTGAAACAATTTGTAGAAATATCATCTGAAATGGTTGACATGCTTTATTTACATTTTACATTCTCATCCAGAGAAGGTATTATATTTGTGTACAATTTGACCCCCACCCCCCGGTTTTGGTCAAATGTCTAGGTTTTGAAACCCCCTGAACCCAAAAAACAGGTTTTTACGTATGTTTCTGTCTGTAGGTATGTCTGTCTGTGAGCACGATAACTTTCGAAAGAATTGACCGATTGGATTGGCCTTTGGTATATTCTTTTAGTCTCCTAAACTAAAGGTCAAGTTCTTTAGCCAGTCATTTTGCATAAAAATTCAAAAAGTGAGCGCATTTTGAAAATTTTTGAGGTTATTTTTTTCCAAATTTAAAAATTATATGTGCGCCTGTTCATAGTGCTCGAAAATTCAAATAATTTATTCTCACGACATTTTTCGAAAAAATGAAAATTTTTAGAGTTACAGCATTTTCAAAATCCAAAAGAAGAAATGAAAATTAACATTTTCAGCCAAACAACGCACGATACGAAAAAAAGTCAAAACAAGAAAAATGTTTCTTTTTGTACGTCCTACAAGATTATCATAACGAACTTTTGAATTTTCTTAAAAAATCGAAAATTCACATTTTCATTGCACAAAAAATAATGAAAAATCCAAAATTGTGCACTCAAAAAAGGTCAAAAAAATTTTTATTGGTCACTTTTTGATAGGATGTGTAGGTTTTGTTTTATTCGTAAAAAATAACGTTAACAGTGAAAAAATCTGCCCGATATGTATGTATCGCCCAGATTGCTGTGGGTTAGAATGAAGGTAGGAATCAGAAGACTATTTATCATAGCGTGCTACGCCCCAGTCGATAGTGATCCGAGAGAAGTCAAATACGCCTTCTGGGACACTCTAAATGATACACTAAGTACTTGCGATCATGGTGAAAGAATCATTCTGCTAGGAGATATGAACAGATGGGTCGGCGTCCAAGGTCAGGGTACAGATACAGAAAGGGTGCTAGGTAATTTTGGGGATTCAAGAACAAATTATAACGGGGAAAGATTAGTTAGCTTATGCTTAGAAAAGGGCCTATTTATTGCAAATACTTGGTTTAGACATAAAATTATCCACATGTACACCTGGCGTAAAGGGACTAGCCACAGTATAATTGACATCGTTATTACGGATGAAAGACTAAGACAGGCATGCCCAACTCGGGGAAATTCCCTGCGAGAACACATGTTCCGCGTCCCTACTCTTTCTCCTAGAGAGCGAGAGATGTGGTAGACGCATGCGCGTGGTAGACGCGTACGTACCCCCGAGTTGGGCATGTCTGGACTAAGAGAACTAGTAAATAAAATAAACTTAAGACGGGGATGGAGAAGAAAGAGAACCAAACGAACGAAACAAACGCGAATCAAGATTGAAAATTTACAGAAACCGGAAGTGCGAATAGAGTTTCAAAATAGGATATCATTGTTAAAACTGCGACTGTAGTGTGTGGTATGGCGGTTGTAGGAAGAATGTCTGGCGATGCATGGTGGAATGATGAAATTGAGGCAGCCCGACAAGAAAAGAAAGAAGCGTACAGGAGAACGTTGAACATTACAGGTCTTAGCGATGAGGACAGAAATAGGCTCAAAAATGATTACAGACACAAAAATAGGAAAGTTAAACGACTAGTCAAGGAGAGTAAAGATAAAATCAGTACAGAGGAAGAAAAGAAAATACAAAACGACTTTGAAGGAAGCAAGAAACTAATATTTAAAAAGATGGAGGGAAGTCAAAGTACCAATATACAAAAGGAAGGGAGATAAAAGCAAATGCAGTAATTACAGAGGTATCAGCTTATGAACTACCGTAAGTAAAATATTCTCAAAAAGTATTTATCCGCAGGGTAATGAGAATAACAGAAGAAAAGATATGGGAAGAAGACAGATCACAGAAAAAAGTTTGAAAGTAGGAAAGGAAGTTTTTTGTGCGTTTGTTGACCTAGAAAAAGCATTTGACAAGGTGGATAGAAGTAAACTTTGGGAAGTCCTCAAAGAGTGCGGTCAATGGATGGTTCCTACAAGCAATAAAAACAATATATGCAGGAAAAAAAGCAAGTGAAAGTGTTAATGGGAAACTGAGTGACTGGTTCGATATTATGCAAGGCGTTAAACAAGGATGCATTATGTCCTCATGGCTATTTAGCATATTTATGGACAAGTGTCTAAGAATGGCCCTCTTCGACGAAGAAGGTGTAGATCTCGAGACAGTAAGGGTACGTGGGTTAGCTTTCGCAGATGAAAAGGTTGTTATAGCAGAATCAATCGAAGACTTGCAAAGAATGTTGAGCAAACTAAATACAAGCATGAAGAACATGGGCCTCAAAATTAACGTAAATAAAACAAAAATCATAGTGTTTGAAGGAAAAGGTGAGAAAACAATGTGCAACATTGTCCTAAATGATGAGGGATTAGAACAAGTTGATAAGTACATATATATCTAGGTAGGTTATTCACTAGTGACGGGAAGATAGATGGGGAGTTAGATAGGCGCATAAACGAGGGTCGGAAGGTTATCGGTAGAGCAGGTTTCATTCTCAGAAGTAAAAATGTATCAAAAAAGGCTAAAATGGCAATACATAATTCTATATTTGTACCGAGTGTGCTATACGGTAGCGAGACATGGACCTGTCAAGAAAAGGATAAGAGTAAAATTAACGCGATTGGCATGAAACCTCTGCGCACAATTTCCGGGAAAACACTGATGGACAAAGTGAGAAACGAAATAATCCTCAAAGAATGTGGTGCAAAAGAGACAATAGTTGACACATGGGAAAGAAATCAGTTAAGATGGTTCGTACATGTTGAAAGAATGAAAGATGAACGTCTAACGAAACAAGTGTATAAAGGTAAAGTAAATGGCAGTATGCCCAGAGGCAGACCGCGGAAAGAATGGTTAGAATGTGTGAATGAGACCTTAATCCGAAAAGACATAAGAAGCCATAGAAACAGGAGAACTTGCATGAAAATATGCATGGACGTGAAGGAAGCTAGAGAAGTATGCCAGGACAGATAATTGTGGCGACAAATAGTTTATAAAAAGAATGTGAGTAGAGTGAATGACACCTGAAACAAAAGACCTTGGATACTAATGGGCCCGAGTGGGGAACCTCACATAACAACCTTGTGAAGCTCTTCACATGGGGTGATCGCTAGAGAGATTGATCAGCAACCTGGGTCGGAGCAGTGTTGCGGAACGAACGTGTTATTTAAAAAAATAACACGAAAATTCTAGATCAATTAAAAAAATCTATACCTCCTTCCCAACACTACTATTTTCCAACCGAGGTAGTCACGCTTTCCCCGAAAGGAAAATGGCTTAATGGTATAATAATTTTAAAGCCTTTGCTGCTGAAGCGCCCGGGTATAATAGTGTAAATGATAAAATCATCTTAATAGACAAAATTTATACTTTATTTTGCAGTATCTGAATAAGCAGTCCCGGACCGAGGTAAAGAATTTAATATAATGCATTTTTTAATTATTCCGCAAAGTTTATATAATATTTAATATAATAGAATTTTGTTTATATATATACATTGATTACATGTTACATTCTCATCGACAATGTGACGCAAAAGCACAAATCATTTCAATATGTTCCAAAAACGACTTAGATAATTTTTTTCTCCCCTTTTCAGGTAGTTGGAAAAAATCTTCCTGATTCTATGATTTATTAGAAAGATACGGAAATATACGCTGAAGTGAAGGAATTTCCTACTTCATTTTAAATCAAATACAAATTTAGTCATTTTTATCTGAAGAACATAGAACATAACCTATGGCCGTTGCGATGCGCGACGAACAAATCTCGCGCCGCAAGCATGCTCAAACTTTTGGGTTTCTATTATACGATGAACAGAAACGAGCGCGTAGCGTTAGGTGAATACATTATCGAGCGCGAATCGCGAGATCCAACAGGTGCGCGCCCTAGGCGCGCTCAAACTTGCGAGCGAAGCAAGCCGCGCTTTTCTATATACAGTGAACTTCTGCCTATTTTAACGATCGCCTATTCGAAAGTTCACCTATTCGAAATCCCCTATAGACGCTTACTTTAAGTTGCGTAGTTCCGTCACCTCCCACCACGGTCCCTGTACGGGCTGTACGGTCGCGCCCGCATCAGTGTCTGACCAATTAAAAAAAGAGGCCCGCAGAGCGGGAAGCCCTCATTGGTTTGAATTGAGTATTTTAGCATGACGTCATGGGAATGCAGACTAATTTTCCGAGAAAATATTCTAAACGTATAATTAAGTCATAAATGTACGAATAGTACTATTTCTCAAGTGTAGAATCTGGTTTCTCAGTCATGTTCCATTCTTTTTTTGACTGACGACCTTTTAGCGTCACAAAATACAATCAACTGTCCGAAATTTGAAGTTGGAGTACTCGATCTGATACCTAACCTGAAATTTTTGATATTTTATTTCGTGACACTGAAAGGTCGGCAATCGACAAAAGAATGGAACATGAATGAGAAAATACATTCTACGCGTTAAAAACATTACTATTCAGACATTTATAACTTACTTTTACGTTTATAATATTTTCTCTAACAAGTCGTATGCAGTTGCAGTCCCGTGTGCTAACCTTCCTGACGGCTGACATTTCCACCTATCCTAGCATTCTGCAGTTGAAAAATATTAATATTCAGACCTTTATACCTTACTTTTACGTTCAGAATACTTTCTCCGAAAAGGCGTATGCAGTATCATGTCCGCGAAATATTTGAGTCCATTTTTTGATTCTAATATGTTGATATTAGTTGGCCAATGGTACTGTTTGAAGGAAATATTATATTTTTTACAATATTCGATGTTTTGATATTACTTTATGCCAAAATGTGACATACATGGGAATAATATCTTATTGTTGTTTATACTTTTGTGTTTGGTGTTCATGTTATTTTTAGTATGAAAATAGTCGTCATGTTTTAACATTTTAGCCTCAATTGTTAGTTTTAATTTAAAATAAAATTTCAAAAACCTGGGCACCAGAAATAATATTTTAAACAAAATTTTTCTGTAACAAGGCTTTGAATAGTTTCATCATCGCTAAAATTTGATGAAATAGCAATATACATAAACACAAGGCAGAAAAAATATTTTATTTTATATAAAATCATTTTTTATATTTTTTTATAATCAGAACAAACATCCATTTGAACAATTTACACTTTTCTTATTAGGAAAAACTTTGGAATGTGGAAATGAGTATCAACTTGAGTGAGTTTTTATGCTTTTTTGCTCCGTAAGTCAAATTGATAAAATTGGTGAAATTTGCCAGATTCTATTAGCGAAACGTGAGCAACCAAAAATTATCATAAAATTACTTTTTCGATTGTTCGAGATATTTCCTAATTCAAAAGTTGTGTCAAAGATTAATACAAAAATAAAAATAAAATCTGGTCATTGATGGTGTTTATTTATAACTATTGTTATAAACAATGAAGGAATAGAGTTTATAGAGCATAAACAATGTTATTAATGGTACGTTTAGGTTTTGCAACAGTTTTAGGAAAAATATTGATAGTGGTTGGCCTAGATGATTTTTATTAACAAATGAATAGCCTAGATGATTTTCTCTCAGGAATAGCAATTCTTAGCAACAATTTAAGAACGACGTTTTCATTCGAATTGAAGATTTCGTTTTGCTTTTAACAGATCTAACATCGATATAGACAATGTATTTGTATTTGTATTTATTTATGAAAAGTTCCTAGGGCTAAATAGCCCTATAAGGAACAGGTGATACATATTACAATTATAATGTGACGGCGATCGATTTGACGATTGAAATCAAAAATAAGTATTTAACAAGAGTAAAGAAATAAACTATAATACACATAATTAGATATAGGCTATCAACAAAAGGATACTAAAAATATACGTACGCAAATATACATACTTAATAGTGAACACGCGTTCATATACACACTTATATATATTTTTAATTAAGGATTTAAGTGTTACCAATGTGTGATTTCGAGGGTAGGATTTTATATGTTAAATAAGTAACCGAAAAGGAGTTTTGTAAAGACAAATTGTGAAGGTGCATTTCTAATGCTTATAGGTAGTTTGTTCCAAAGGCGAGAACCACGAATAACAAAAGACCTTTGCATTTTACACGTGCGGTGTGGCTGAATTTTTAGTACTGTTTTCCTTTCACGGAGTTTGGAATGTGTTGGTTGATCTTTGTCCATAAAATGGAAGAGATTAAGAAGATAGTGCGGAGCTTCATTACTGAATAGGCTATAAAGTAAATTACCCATAAAAAATTGTCTTCTTTTGGCGACGTTAAGGAGTCCTACTCTTTCTCTATACTGAGTAATATGTTCACTTTTGGGGATGTTATAGATGAACCGAATGCAAGCATTAAGCGTACGCTCAAGCTTAGCATTCAGCTCATCAGTTATATCGTCATATACCACACAACCGTAGTCAAAGAAAGGAAGGATGAGGCTTTTAACTAGGAGGCTACGCGTTGAAGTAGGAAGTGATTCTTTATTCCTGTTAAGCTGTTGGAGGACTCTAAAGGTTTTCCTTGAAATATCCGCAACTTGTTCATTCCAAGTAAGAGAGTGATTAAGAATATAGCCTAAATCTTTCACAGATTCCATAAAGGGGATGAGACGTCCATCGATCAAGAGAGGAGGTAGGGTTGCAATTGTTTCAAGTGATGGAGAGGAAGAAGGTCCTATGATTATGGCCATAGTTTTAGCAGGGTTAAGAGTGAGGCCACTTGTCAAGGCCCACTGCACCACTAGATGAATATCCGCCTGTACCTTTTGAAATAAGCTCTTGAGATTGGCAATAGGCCCGGAAAGGTAAAGCTTAAAGTCATCAGTATATTTGTGATAGTTGCAATGACGAAGTTCGCTACCAAGTTGAGAGGTATAAATATTAAATAAAGTGGGTGCAAGTGTGGATCCCTGAGGGACACCACTCTTAACCTCCTCACAATCAGACCGGTCGCCATTGCTAATTTGTACTCTTTCAGAACGATTACTAAGATATGATTCAAACCATTTAACAACCATATTCGAGAGGTGAAGCGATTTAAGCCTAGTCAATAGTAGATTATGGTTAACTGTATCAAATGCCTTAGAAAAATCAAAAAGGACAACAACCGTTATTTCCCTCCTATCAATTGCAAGTTTAAGGTCAGAAGTTACTTTAAGTGAAGCTGTAAGTGTACTATGCCTTGCACGGAACCCAGATTGCATTGGGTCCATTAAATTGTTGGTTTCAATGTGTGCAGTAAGTTGCTGATGGACAATACGTTCGAAAGGTTTGGACAAAGCACATAAGATAGATATAGGACGAAAGTCTTTGGGAGAGGTAGGGTTAGATATTTTAGGAACAGGGCGAATAATCGCCTCTTTCCAGGCATCAGGAAATATTCCCACCTGCAGAGATGCATTGTATATGTGCAAGAGAATAGGGCCAATGACTGGTAAAGCAAGGCGAATCATTTTAATTGAAATACCGTCAGATCCTTGAGCATTTGATTTTACCTCGATGAGTTTTTTAAGTTGGGTTTCTTGCGATATGTCAGAAAAGAATAACTTCGTATCATCAAAAGTAGAGGGAACTGAGGACAGGGAAGGAGTGCTGTTTGCAAGGAGTCTGGATTTTGTAGTAAATGCTGTCAAAAGGTCTGCAGGGGAAAAATTGTTATCAGGAGCCAAGTGTTTGGAAGGAATAAGTCCAAGCCGTCTTAAGAGAAGCCAGATGTTTTCATTTTTATTTCTATTTTTGATAGTGTTGTAATTATATTGATTGTATGAATCCCGGATTTTGGTTTGTACTAAGTTTCTCAATTTACGAAATTCGGCTTGAATAATACTATTTTTAGTTCTTTTAGCCAATCTACGTTTTTCTCTCTTTCTTTTATTAAATCTTTGATATAAGAATTGATCCAAGGAGTGCACTTCTTCTTTGCTTTAAGGGTATGGAGAGGCGCAAAATTATCAAGGCTGAAGATAAAAATGAAGTCAGACAAATCACCTTTCTATTTATATCCTTTTCAGTAAAAATGCTATTCCAGTCATAAGTAGAGAGGTGTTCAAGAAAGTCAGTTTCATATATATTTTTAAGATTGCATATGGACAGAGGAGTTACACTAGAGGAAGGATTAAAGGAGAACTGGTATTGGATGCTGATAAGATCATGGTTTGAGAGAAATGAGATTGAGTGTTGAGTAGAAGAAATCACCTTGTCTAAATCGTCAACAATCATCAAGTCAATCCTTGTACTAGAATGAACAGTGTGGTGGGTGGTATCATGGGGAACTATAGATAATCCGGCTGAGAACACTACTGATTTTAAATAGTGAGTTAAATTGTTGGTAGCATTAAGATTTGTGTTTAGGTCACCGGTGAGTACAATGTTATTATAATTGGGTATAAGGTCAAATATGTCAGTCTCAAGTTCCCTGTCGTAGGAGGCGTTAGGAGGTTTGTAAATTACACCCACCAACACACTGTCCTGAGGCGACGATACCTTGATAAAAAGGTACTCAGCAGTAGGGTAATTGGCAAGAGGACCCACTCTCACCTGTATACCCTTTAAGCTGTCATGAATATAGAGACAGACCCCACCTTCTCATCTCTATCTCTGCGAAAAAGTTTGTAATGATCAAGTGCTACGAGGCTCGAAGAAATATTAGGCGTGAGCCAGGTCTCGGATACGGCTATGATATGATAGGAACAGGACATACAGTGATGTTTAAATTCAAGGTAATGGGCAGGTAAAGACTGAGCGTTAACGTGACAAATATTCAAAGTTTCCATTAAGAGAGTGATAGATAAAGTTCAAGTATAGTTAAATATAGAAGTGTCTGAAATACGTAAATTAGTTGAAAATACCTTTCCGTGAAACTAAAGTAACAGAGAGTAATAACCAACAAAATCCAGTTCACTTGATTACATTTGACAACAGGGAATAAGGCACATAAAGAATTAAAAGTTAGAAAAGCAATAAGCATTATAAAGCTTGTGATGTATAAAAATAGTATAAGAAAGTTCAATTTGTAGAGGCAGTACAAGGCTGAATTAGCGCAGTAAAAAATACAAAATTGTTGATATTTAACTTCAGAAGGCACAGTGTCCAGAATGGCCAGCATGCAGCAATATTTAAAATAAAACAGATATTTACCTATGTAGAAGTAGCATAAACGATAGAGTAGTGCTAATGATCGACTATAAAAAATTATCAAATACATAATGGACCTAGAGAGTAGTTGCTATTGTAGTCCTTCAAGAGATTGGATGTTCGACAGGTGTATTCGTGGCAAGTATTTGATTTTTTTTCTCTACGAAGACCGAGAGCAATGGCATAAATCCTTCTATTCAGTGGTGTTAATGCCTCACGAAGGTAAATAAAACGCTTTTCGTTGGCAGTCCATCCCATGTTCAAAGTAGAGAAGTCTCTCTTAACCTTACGTCTTGCAATAAATTGATCCCGTAGATCTTGTCTGCCAAATTTGGCTACAATGGTCGGGGGGGGGGGGGGGAAGGAATTACTCAATGAAGGTGCTTTTATAATTCGATATAGTTTGACAACGTCATCCTTACGAATATTTACATCTAGAGCCCTGGCGACAGATTCAATGGAGGCCATGAGGTCTTCATTCGGCTTCATGGGGAGACCATGAATTTCCAGCGTCGCATTGAGAGCCGCTTGCTCATTGATATTGAGCGCGTGCTCAAGAGTCACTACTTTGGCTTTCAAATCTTTAGCTTCCTTCTTGACAAGTTCAATTTCCTCATTTTGCACTTTGGAGCCGGATTCCAATTAGTCGATACGCCTAGAGTTATTTAAAAGTTCATTCTTAATTTCCGAAAGAGTGAAATTAAGTTGGTCATTAAATTCTAGTTGACGTGTTTCAAATTCGCTGAATCTTGCCAAAATCTCACGTGACTGCGCAAGCGCTTCACTTTGGCCGTCAGAGACCACTTTCGCAAGAGTTCGGCGAGGCCAGAGGGTAGAGTACCTGCATTTTCCGAGGCAGCAACGGAGGAGGGAGTGGGGGGTACAATACATGCACCATCAACATCCTGCAGAGAAGTGGTCCCAAGGTTCGCACCTGAATTTCCAGACACTGCCGCAGAGGTGGCACTAGTTGACAATGGAGAACATAACTTGCAGACATAGTCCATTTGACCCTTTTTAAGTTTTTCAAAAGATTTTTTTGAGATTCCGAAATTAGCACAGGCCAAATGCACTAGAATGCCACACTTAACACAAGCGCGAACTTCTGATTCCCCTCTAGATATAACTATCTTACACTCCGAACACGCACCCATAGTTCTGCAGGAAAGAAAACCGTTACAGTTACGTATAAACAAAAGTGCAAAAACAAGAAACAATTAAATGAGTTGAAACAAAGTCGCAATGCTTTATAGAACAACCCACCGACACTTTCACGAAATACAAATTTTTATGTAATTAAACACTTAAAATCTTGTATAAACACAAAAAACTGAAGAGCGGCAAATTTACACGTCCGTATCCGATCGCCATGACAGGTATGTATAAGTCTTAAATCTTTCTGAGCAAACAGTTTATCCTACGAAAAAAGTGCAAGAAACAAAAAGTTTAATTTTTTCTCAGAGATGCTAACAATTGTTTAATTTGTTCTTGTTAATATATAATGAAATTGTTAAAAATATTGTTTAAACAAAGTGAAGCCATTAAAAGCCTCATTAAAGACATTTTTTTATTTGATTTTTTCTGGTGCCAAGCTTTTAAATTTTTCATCTTATATCTCATATCTATTATATATTTTTTTCTGTTTTATGCGGAATGTTCGGTCGCTAAATAATTTTTTTCCAATCGGACACTGAATGAGAGTTTGTTGCTGTATATTAGCTACAATTTTCATTCGTAAGATATGTCTCTAAAACTAATGTGTATATTTGAAAAAAATGAAAAACTGCCAAAATCTCAATTTTTACGTAAATTGGATGCTTGCAATCTCTAAATAATTTTTTAAATATATGAAAAAATTAGGAGAGTATTTTCTCACCCAGAGAAACAAACTATCGCGATACGGCGGCCAAAAAATAAAAACAATTTTTTTGTGAACCACCCTAATATGTATATATGATGGGAGGATTACATAAAAAGTAAAATATATTTTTTGTCAAAACGTAATTTTTTTGTGATCTATTTTGTTTGTTTCGCTAAGCTGAACTGTGGCTCTGCTTTCTAGATGTTCTATTGCGGATTGACGGTCATAAAATTCGGATTTCTGGAAGCAAAATCATATTTATGAACAAATTGTTTATTTGAAGAACTATTTTTTCAAGTAATATATCGTAATAATACCTAATTTTCAGCGTAAAACGCGTTCTCTATAATTTCCTTGTCCGTGAGCGTTTTGCAAGTCTCAAGGTTTTCCTCATCTTGGAACCATGCCTCAACATCCTTATTCGAATTAGTTTCAGGGGAAGTTACCGAATTCAACAAGCCTGTGACATCAGGCACGATGGGATTACTTCCACAACCGGAACCTGGTCCCCTAGCAATTTTTTCCAACATTTGGATAACGTTATCTCATGAACATTGTTCCAAGCGCTTGCTACGGCAAAAGCCTTATCAAAGAGTGTCTAACTTTTCGCGAAGTTGACGATATTTCCAGATTTGTCGTCAACTAGCATTGGTCGCAAAAAGATTTTTTTATAATTTCTCTTCATACTTTCAATAATGCCCTGATCCATAGGCTGAATCAAAGCGGTCTCGTTTGAGGGAAGATATAATACCCTGAATTTACGTCTAATATTAACAAAAACTTCTCGTTTTCATCCGGTTTTCTGGCTTTCACAGCCTTTATGAAAACGGTTTTGTACCATTCGACAAAAATTTTGCCTAGAGACAAAAAAAAACAATTGACTTTTTATAAATGCCTGAAAAAAACAACATTAAAATACGCAAACGTTTTCAAAAAGTAGAAAGACTAAAAAACGTCGGAAGATTGAATGTTTTGAAAATGTAAATGAATAAGATATTTCACGTTAAATATTTGGCTTTTATTAAACAAATTTACAAAAAATAGTTCTCGTGAATTACTATTGAAAGTTCAACTAAATTACTAATTAATTAATTAAAGTAATTAAATTACTGTTGCTTGTGTATTATGAATGAGAGACATAAAGTAAAAAATATAATAAAACGAAAAAAGATTTTTTTTCACATTAAAAACGTTGCGTACATTTTCGATTACTGCCAGTTCAAAAGATAATGTTGATTACCTTTTCGAAAGTATTGCAATTTTTTTTTAATATGGAAGAATTTGTTACCGGTCATATACGATCTACTTTGCCTCGCGTAGCTCACTGGAAATTCAACCTTTGCATTTCGAAAACATCTCGGTTTGGCAGATTTTCCTATCCTGAGAAGCGGAATTTTGTGTGATGCGGTAGCGTTGGCGCAATTCATGATCGTATCTCTTTCTTTATTTTCTTTGAACCCAGACGCACATTTTTCCTCCGCAAATGCAAGCGTTTTGGCTGGCAGTGATTTGTGGAAAATTCCAGTCTCGTCCGCATTATACGTGTTGTATGTGTGTATGTATGTATGTATGTTTATTGTCTTTAAGAATACAAAATTCTGTGACAAGGGAGAGCCAATATTAACTAAGTATAAAAAAATACAAATATATAAAACTAGGAGTTAAAAGTGTATATACAAATATTCAATTCTTATTGGTTACGCTCTACAGATGTTAGTGATCATTCAAATAAGGAGAACGCCCTAATTTTCAAAAACTTATTTATATAGTTATATATTGTACGGAGAGTCGCTGGATTAGTATAAGATAGCAAGAGATGTAAATTGTCCCCGTTAATCGTGTGTAAGTGACGCAGATTGTGATCTCTAATGGACGAGTAAATTGGACATTTTGTAAGGATGTGTAGGAGATCCTCCTTTTCACCCAGATTACACAGTCGACATATTTGTTGTGGGTCTATCACAGTAGTACCAACTTTTGAGGTCAGCTTAGTGATGAATTTGGAAGATATCCAAGCTGGATAAAAATGCGTTTAAAATGAAACGGGGCTTTTGATAACAGATATTGTTGAGGTTGTGGATCATTGTAAAAAATTTGTTTATAAATGGCACTAAAATTGCTATTTTCCAATCTTATCAAATCTTGAGAGAACATATATTCATTATATCTATTAATCATGTCCACTATTTGACCTTTAAGGGTGAAACCATTTAGTTCAATTAAGTTGTGATCAATGCCCGCACCTTCCAGGCATCTTATAAGCTGACCCAGCCAATTGTATTTGAAGTTTTTACTGTGTGCGATTTGAGCCAGTTTTTGCATACATATTTTGGGATAATTTGACCAGACACACATGGTAAACCTAATTCTAGCCTGACTACTAAGTCAGGTGAGTTTCTAGGTAAGCGAAAAAGATTCTTGAAAAAACGAACCTGTGTTTTTTCGTAGACATCTAAATAGTTTAGACCGACAATATGAGTTGCATATAATAAGGTGCTCTTCATAAGCGAGTCCTGTATTTTTATAATAGTAGGCCAGTAGGAAGATTTGGTTCGGATTAAAATATTGTTGACCGCTGCCGAGGCTAGGTTGGCTCTGCTGGCTGCGGCATGAGCTGCCAAACAGAACATTCCTGATCTAGAGAAAATCGTACCAAGATAATCAAAACAAGAAACAAACTCCAGCTGATTACCATCATATTTCAAACCAAGAAGTTTTTCGCCAATTCGACATTTTTTGAAAATATTATATTTGATTTTGTCTTTATTGACCGTTAATTTATTTATGTGACAATATTCCTTCAGGGCATTGAGTTTTCTTATTGCATCAATTTTGGATTCGGCTAGAATAATTAAATCGTCTGCATAAATTAAAACAATAATATCTTTATCACCCCAAAATTCTAAGGCCTACTAAACCTTTCCCCCTAAAAAAAGTCTCAATGTCGGACGTTAAGAGATTAAATATTATCGGACTCAGAATTTCACCCTGCAGGACCCCTTCCGTAATCGGTAACTCATCTGAGAGTTCATCTTCCACCTTTACACGGGTTGATGCTCTCTCATGTTAACTTTTCAGTATCCTAATTATTTTCGAACTTGGACCTAAATCATGAAGTTTTGTCCAGATGAGAGCATGGTTGACCGAAGGAAATGCCCTTGAAAAATCGACTACTATGGCATATAGGCGTCTGTCTTTTTTTGTAGATATATCTGTGAAATGGCAGCGAAATTGAAGATATTATCGACACAACCCCTATTCCGGCGAAAACCCGCTTGCGCTTCCAGGATAATATGGCAGAGAGACTCCCATTTTTCTAATCTGGATAGTAAGATCTGTGTAAAAATTTTTAAGACAGAGTTTAAAAGGGCTATCGGTCTAAAATTATTTGGGTTAGATGGATCATGTTTTTTGTGAAGCATACCATATGTGTCAAAGATTTTGTCCAATCCAGTGGTAAATATTCATTTTCAAATATTTGATTAAAATATGACTCAAGGTATAGGAGCCAATTGGGAGGCAAATTTTTATAGAAATTACTTGAAATCTGATCCGGCCCCGGGGCCTTATTAGGTTTTGTTTTGTTGATTGACAACATGATTTCGTTTGCTGTAATGCTGCTATCTAGTAACGGGTGACGTACATCTGTAAATAAGGAAGGAGACAGGCGTCTCAGCGGGAGAGTAAAGCGGATATAATTTTCCCAATCTTCTGTGGTGAGAGTATTTGCTTTGGTTTTCAGTCCTCTAAATTTATTCACGGTTTCCCAAAAAGTCTTACTATCATTAACCTTCTCAAGGCCCACAACTATACTATTTTCAGACAATCAGTATCAAACCAGGGTTGTCACGCTTGGATTGACCACAAAATCTTTTCCTCTCTTTATACATATCAGCTAAGCTCGCGCTCTCAATAATTGCCTCCGTAAGATTCGAGCTTAAACCGTCAATATCGATTTTGTCAAAATTAACTTTATGCTTATTTGATAAATAAAGTTCGCTCGAAAAGATTTCCTGCTTGCTATCGTCCCACTTGAGGTAGGTTAATGACATATTTTTGTTTACTTTCGAAATGACAGACTGTCTAACAGAAGCCGGAAGACAGTAGGAGGACACCAAGATAGGGAAATGATCAGAAAAGGGTACAGAGTGGTCCACCTTCAGATCATTTATTAAACTTAGTGCCTCGGCATTGCACCAAACAAGATCATTTATGCTCCCCCCCCCCCCCCGCATTCACGAATGTGAATTTTGCTGGATTGTCACTCTGCGATCTGCCGTTTAGTAAATAGAATTCCTTATCCTCCATCATCTCGACCAGTCTTAGCCCCCTCCTGCTGTGTACAATATCTTGACTGTCACGATTAATACAAAAGTCAGTGTGAGTAAACATTTCAGGAGGACCCTGACCCAAACATCCAACCCTACTATTAAAATCGCCATAAATAATGGTAGCAACGTTATTAAATTTATCTGATAATGCACATAGAGTTTCTTCAAATAATTGTAAAATAACATCAATATCAACCGCTGGATTAAAATAACAAATTCCCAATATAAAATTCTTCCTACTGCTATTGGTGATTCGTACTAGGATCCAATATTCCGTTTTATCAATAAGCTCGCAATTTAAGTAGGATTTGTTTATGAAAAGAGCTAGGTCACCACTTGCGTATATGTTAACGGTCAGACACGCCGGCCTTTTCTAATTATTTTTAATGGTTTAAAGGTTTAGCGATATCTATTTATACATTTAGTGAAAATTCGTTTACGATAAATTTGATGTTTGAAATTTACATATATAATGAAGTTTGTAGATCGAGCCATATCATTGCTCGAGTGTTCAATTTAACCTCTTCTAGTTTGAATCAGATTGGCTAAAATCTAAATTAACTAAATTCATATGCGTTATTATAAAGAAATGTACAGGTGTTGCTAGATTTTTGTATTTCGTAAATAATAAACAAATTGTGCGGTTATGTTCCTTAAGCATGTTTTTCAATTTTACACTGTCAGTTGACTTTTCAATTAAATGGTGAAATTCAACTGTCCTGAAATTTGGGTTATGATAATTTTGCTGTCTGCGTGTGATTTTACTGTGTCGCATTATTTTTACAACGTTTCGGTAAACGGCAATCAGTGGTATTTTTCTGTCCCATGATCGTCGTGGTAATTTTCAATATATATATATAAATATATAATTTAAAAAAAAAGTTAAAAAACCACCGCAGGGTTCCACTAAGAGCAACTGCCATCCAACAAAATGTCAATAGCCCCCAGTAGCACCGCGGTAAATCACACCTATGGCCACGTCTCACAACCGTGAGATGGGTGGTCATAGGCAACGACAAAATCACAACGACAGGCCGGCGAAACCCTCGTGTGTCTTGAGGACACGAAGCGACCCAAGGATGACAGCTTTCTGCATCCATCTCGCAAGTGCCTTGGCATATTTTTGGCACGCGAGTATTGCTTTAAGGTTACGAACCAGTGATAGTTTCGCACCTCCGAGAGCACCTATCACAAGGACAATTACTTGTACCGAATATTTTGGGTACAGTCGTTGTAGCCTTTTTTTAAGGTCTTGATACCTCTCCTCTTTTTCTTTCTCCTCTGCAGTGATGTTGTATTCGAACGGAGCCGAGAATTCGATCACGAATATAGTTCGTTTCTCGAAGTCTTGAAGAACAATGTCAGGCTTCTCGTTTCCTACAATCGACTCTATCTCCTTTGGAGCGTTCGGCAGGGCAGGGTCGCGGCCAACACCGTAAGAGCGACAAAGATGGTACTAAAGCACTCTTAGGGCCGCATTATGTCTATAGATATACGTCGTTCCCGCGTGGGTCGGACACCCTGATAGTATGTGTTCTAGGTACTCAGCGTGTGCATGACACGTTGCTCTTAGTGGGACCCTGCGGTGGTTGTTTAACTTTTTTTTTAAATTACATATATATATATATATATATATATATATAATCTATTTATTTTTAAGTATAATTTACTGATGTTTTAGAAATAAATAAAAAAGGAAATAAAAAGAAACTTATGTTTTTTTTCCTCAGAGTTCCGTGTCCTTAGAATAAGGTTGAATAGTAGGTATGCGAATTGCAGGATTTTCAGTTAGAATTAAAGCAGATGATTTTATTTAAAGAAAATGTACCTAAAAATATGATTTTCGGGTTCCATTATATATAAAAAAACACCGATTTAGATTTAACTCTTTTTATCTTCGCTGTTCTTTATTTTTTAGTAGTTAGTTACTTGTAATGTAGGCGGGGGGCCCGTGAGGTTCCACCCCTGGCGCTCAAGCTATAAAGCCTATTGTGCCATACCCGTGTTTATTCTCAAGGCAGTACTCCGAATCCGGCCATCCTTCGCCGAGTGTTTTTGGATCTCTGTGAGTTTCGTTGTTACCAACGTTCTGAGATTATAGCTCTCACGTGCCAGGCATGCTTATCGCACAGTAAATGACGTCCTACTTTGTTGATCAGGCAAAGTGATCCTCACCCACTCTGCCATTCGGCAGCCTCCCTTAGCAGGCCGGAAAGAGGGGATACGGCCAGACTAGGGTGGACGGAGCGATCCCTCTGAGGTCGTCAGTTAGATGCACAGATTCGAAGCACTGTTCTGGTGTGTTATGTAAGTGTATGTGTGTGTGTGTTCATACTCAAAGTCGGCCAGCGACCATCGAGCGTGGTGCCCCCTGTAGGAGCGCCCAAGCGCAAGAGGAACGCTGACTCATTTTCGAGTCTTCTCAAAATCGGCTTCGACCCCCAAGGTTAGGCCCTCGAAAGAGCCCATTTATCCTTGGCAAGGCACCAGCCTTTTCTGAGGGGACCTACAGTTTAAGATGGGTTCCGAACCACCGAAGCCCCGGTAGAAATACATAGAAAAATTTCCATTGGTACCCGGCTCAGGGATCGAACCCAAGACTTCCTGCATGGCAGTCTGACGCGCTATCGTCTGAGCCACCGAGGCTTCTTTATTTCTCAGTTACTTATATTTACAATGTAGATATCTTACAATCTAAATATGGATTCAAGACTCATTCCTCTGCTTACGTGTTATTCTTGTCACTCACACATACACACCACACTTTTCTCGCTTCACTCATTGACTCATACAACGTTCTGTTCACACTTTACACTGCTATTTTTTTCGATTGAATAATAATACTACTAATAATAATAATTTGTACATTATACAAATACTGTATAAATTTGATTAATTATATACATTATTATCAACCATGGGTTTGCACATTCTTTTGGCATATCCCCATGGAAGTGTATCTGTAGTACCGTGAAGTAGCACTCGTTTATCATCGTGCCAGCTCAATGCAGTTTTTTTTTCTGTTTTATAGTGTGGACTTCGTGTTTTCTACTCCGGATTAAATTTTGGTACTTTGTTAAATTTTGTTATTTGAAGAGACACTTGTAATCATTGAATGTAATTCTTCTCAATGTAGACCTTGATACACCTTTCGCTTTCTTTTTATCGGACTTCATTACAAATTTTGTATGCATATGATTTCGCTCTTAATCCAACAAATTCTGTGATAATTTTTCCGCTGCACTCGTCTTTCATTAGTCCCAATACTTGTTTATTTTTTAGTGGCACTCCATTAACATTATCTGGAGGATAATCTGATTGTGTCAAATTTGTGAATATCCCGCTTGATGAAATCATAAATGTTTGGAACGGTGAAATGGGAGATGAGACTATCAGTGGCGATATAGCAATTTTGCGCGATTCAAAAAATTTGGTAAAATGCAGTTGTAATGAAAGTCATAGGTAATTATTTCTGACAGATCGACAATAGAAAATCCTACATAAATTGGTTTATTGAATTTAACTTGAGTCTTTTTGATTCAATAATAACCATATCTTCTTCGAATATGGTGCAGCTATGAAAATTGGGCTTGGCAATCAGAGCTTTTGGACCGTACCTTCCATCCCATTTTGTTACCAATCTGACATCTCTGTATTTTCTAAAATTCTCCATTGTTTTGCCAAAGACAGAATTGTTCATTAGCTTGTAGAAATTTTTCTTAAAATCATTGCTAGACATTTTTCGTTTTTCTGTATTTAAGTCAATATACTCTTTTAACCAAGGTTTTTGCTCAAACTGTAGAATTCTCTGAATTTTAGTTACCTTTAGTCCCAAACTCAAAAGATTTTTCAGATTTTTGTTGTGGACTACATAATTTTTCTTTGGCAATAAGCTCGTTATAAGTTTTGGTATTTTGCATGAGAAATTAGGGGGTACAAAGTGTCTGGAGCTAAAGGCAAATCTTTATGAAAATCATGCATTTCTGCAGGATATTCCAAGTCTACATACCTCCAAAATGTAACCTATTAGTGTAGCGTCTAGAATATTTTGTACATTGATATCTTGGTTAAGTACCCATTCGAAACCGCCAAAAGGTAAACATTCGACCATTGCTGCGCCATACTGATTATTAATGTCAAAATATGAGATATAAGATTCAGGTTCACTTGGATTAAAATCTGTTCCCATAAATCGGTTATTTGCTTTGTCATATCTATTTGAACACTGCGCTACACCACCACGAATCGCTTTCTCAATGAGAAGAATCATTTCAGGATCTGTTAATAATTCAAGTTCAATTCCAATTAATTTGAGCGTCGAATCAAAAGCAAGTCATGGAGCTGTATAGTAATGTAAGGGATCTAGATTATAGATTGCAAAACAATTTGTTCTTAACTTTTCGAAAATATCGGCCGAAAGTAAAACGTCGGTTTTCAATTACAAATCAGAGTATTCTCCTAAAGTTTTTGTATTAAATGTTTTCCAAATATTGCACCCATGTTTGTAATCTTCATTGGAAATTTCATCATTATTTAATTTTGAATAAAATGCGCTTTTAGGTGGTAAATGTTTCTCAATTAACTGTGCCCAATCGTCAATGTAGTCATAAGGAAATACTCCTTTACTGACTAATGATTGAAATTGCTCGGGATTATTGCAATGTTTGAGAGTAATTTTTTTTATCGTCATTTCCCAGATAAGAATATATTTTTCTAAGGCTACTCGGCATGAAATGAAACGAATCTACAGGGTGTCCCAGACTCAAGTATCCGGACTTATATGGCTATATAAGCATTAAAAAAATAAATCGAAAATTCCTTTTCCAAACATCAGTTGAAGTTTTAGTTTTTGAGTTAATAAGTATTTAAGCTGGACAAATCAGGAGCGCGGTATAAACAGTCGTGCGTACGTGAGTGGGAGTCCAACGTAGCGTAGTGACTGCTGTTCTCCCCTCGCTAACCCCACCTCAGCGCTCGCTTCAATAACACTGCGTTGAAATCACGCCCACGTACGTACGACTGTTTATACCACGCTCCTGATTGGTCCAGCTTAAATATTTAATAACTCTAAAACTTCAACTGATTTTTGGAAAAGGAATTTTCGATTTATTATTTTTATTTTTATATACCTATATAAGTCCGGACACTTGAGTCTGGGACACCCTGCATAAACCGAAGATTTACTTTTGTGCCAGCAACATACTTAGTAAATGAGATGTATTTTTCCTTGTTGGCGGGTAATAATTTAACCTCTCCTTCAAGTTGTTTAGCTAATGCTTTAAAATGGTTTTTTGCAGATGTGACAATTTTGAGAAGACAGAAACTCTACTTCTTGCTCTGGAGTCAGTTTCTCCATTGACACAATGCACGTTAATTGAGAATTAATATTTTGTGCAATTTCTTTTAATTCATTCACAAACCACTCTATGCAATCCTTTCCACGATAAATTTGAAATTTCGAACGAGAGTCATCAAATCTGCAATGTAAATCACATACGACACTGTACGGAACATGCTTTTGATACGCTCCTATATCCAAAGGTTTTTCAGCGACTTCCATTAATAGACACTCAATGTTAGCATAGTCAGAGAATGGGACTTTCTCTTTGAACATGTAATTTCAGAATTTAAAACATCTTTCTTTTTCATTTAGTAATATCATTCCACATTGATTCGCATTTTTACAATCCAATCTGTGATTCTGTAAGGATTTGTCTAATTTGAAGTGACATAGGCAGGTGTTACCCAAAAATGTACGATGACTATCCTTTGTAAACTGAGATTTTACTAGTCGGGATAAGTTTTTAATCAAAGCGAAGTGATATACATTGTTTCCCACCACCTATACAACCCCTTGTACTATGTGATAGAGCGCAAACAAATAAGCTAACAAGTCCTCCAGCAAAAAGTTGTGCTAAGCTAGTTTGGGCACAGAAAACCTTCCAAGTTGGGCATAAATTTGGATGCATCCTTTCACCACAATGTCCGGTAGAATTTTAGAGAATTTTGAAGCCAATAAAACGTATTTTAAAAAAAGTGGCACTTACATGTTTATACCGTGACACCCGTCAAATGTTGATATACCTGAATTTATTGGTAAACACTGCATCTTTTGTCCTACAGATAATTCTAAATACCTTAACATAGCATTCAATATTCTAATATTTTGCTTACCCAATTTAATCCACTTATGAATTCTATCCAATTTTATCTTCTCCGTCTTCTTGGTTTGCTCCGGCTCCATTTTCCTGTCAGGTACGAGTCCACACTACAAAAGTTTAGTATGATGCTCACAATTGACTGCAGAACGCTCTCACTGCTTACTTGGTGGCTGTGAAGCAACTGAAACAAATTTTAACGCGAAACGAATTTTTAACACACTAACAGCACACTAACCTCTCACGATCACCACGCTTCTAATGCCTTATTTACAAGAATTAATCAATTGAAAAGCTGTTGCAGCAGTCCCAATATTCAACTGGTGGCTGGAAAACTAAACAAAATTTCCTATGAAACAACCTTTTTCAACACTCACAAGATTTCACTGAATTTCACTTTAAATTAAAATGAAGACTAACCTTTCTTAACAATCACCATTGTCTATCGCTCTCATACCGAATGTATGTCGAGAACAAAAAAGTATCAATTTATACAGTCACTGACTTTACTTCACTGAATATGGCAATACACTGAAAAATTGTTTACAGATCGCGCCTTATATACCCGCGGATTATTATTATTGTTTTTTTTTTCTCAAACTTATTCTCGGGTGAACCCGGTTTTTCATCATAGCCACGGACTAAGTCAAGTGACTGATGAGATGAGGATTTCATAAGTTATTTTAATACGATGTTTAAAATCATTTGCGATGATGTTGTAGGCACAAAATTAGGAGCATGGTGTAGTTTGCAGTTTGTCTTTTACCGCTGTTATCCTTACATAGCGGCCGCGAGTGTTGGATGTGACAGTAGTCGCCTCTGGATGTTTTCTTAGAGCTACCATGTATCACTCCTTAGGTTTTTAGTCGCTTGCTTCCTGATGGTCTAGGAAGTTTTTTACAATGCGAGAGGTGTTCAATAAAACCGCCTGCTGAGCTGCTGCCAGTACCCTACCGACTCCTAAATGTTCAAGATGTTCAGTGCATCTTGAGTGCATATTGCCTGTAGCCGAAATCACAATAGGATGAATAGACGCTTGTTTCACATTCCTCTATATTTTCTTTACTGCATGCCTTAACTCGCTATACTTATGGATCTTGGTTGTATAGGTTGCCTCCAAATTTCGGGTAAGTGGACAAGCAATGTCGATGATGTAGTCTTTCCCACCTTTTTTTTCTCCCTTCACGATGTCGGGTCGATTGGCTCGGATGTAATGATTCGTCTGGATAGTAACATCGCAATATAAGATGTAATCTTCGTTTTCTAAAACTGGCATTGGAATGTATCTATAGAATGATCATTTACTCTCTTCATCTATTAATATATCTCCCTCTTTGTCTTAATGTTCTAGAAGTTTCTACATTGTAATCTACATGTCTAGACAGGTTCGGAATATATCGTTTTGCAACGTAAAAATGTAATGCGTCATTAAAAATCATAAATAATCTTGAAGATGTTCGCGCAAAATTCGAATAATACGCTTCATATTTATCTATTAATATATCTCCCTACTTGTCTCAAAGTTCTAGAATTTTTTACATTATAGAAAAAATGTTTTTGCCCTCTAAATTAAATTAGTCATAATTATTTAGACAGAAAGCAATAAATCATCGTCGATTTCTATAAACTATATTATGCAGTAGCTTTAGTGGAAAATTGCAAATTTCGAAATATTTTATCATATTTACTTTGTATTTAGCTTATTTTAATTCTTCAACGTGTAATATGCAAACTTTCTTTCTAAATAAGAGATGGAAGGTGCTGAAAAAACGAGCATATATATATGAATAAAAAATGCATGTGAATTCATCTCGAAAGTTGTTGTATTACATAAGGAGCGATAGGCGCCAGACAGTGCACTCTTAATCTACATATTTAAGTTAAGGAACGCTGTCTTATATCTCTCGAGTCTCGAAATTGTTTGTAGTATCTTATTACATGTGACACGTTGAGAGGTAACCGCATCCAGCATATTGCACTGGTTTAAAGTATTGCTGTAAAGAATGTATATAAAACTTTGTAAATTGACTAAAAAATCAAACCTTTGAAAACAGTAAAAAGAACTGATCTCTAGAGAATGGCAGCAGATTCTTTGCTTGATATGTACTTGATACCAGAATAAAGCGTTAAGAATCCCGAGTATATGACCTTCCATAAGGAATGCTTTATTTCTTTAGATACTTTCTTATCTATATTATTCGATTGACTTCGAATATTTTTTAATTTTAATTATATCTTCCTCTTTATCTTTAGGCTCTACAAGATTCTAAATTATAATCGATAAACACGTAAAATTCGTTTCTTACAATTGCAAAGTATCATTTAATGACATCATCAAAAATATTCTAGAAACTTACCATGGACATGAACTAATACAGCTATAGAACATTCTCGAATTCTGTAAGATAAGTTTCATGACCTCCGATAATATATCTGCCTCTTTATCCTAAAGTTCCAGAAGGTTCTAAACTGCAGAATAATGTTTTTTATGAGTTATTTACATACTAGAATAAATAAAGACAGGACTTTTTCATTAAATGTATTATCTATAAGGAAGCAATAAATGAAATTAATAGATAAAACAGGATGTCATACATAGCCCTCCATATCAAATTTTACCTATACACCTGCATCTTTTTGCGCATTAAATGAATGTTTTTTTCTACAAGGAAGCAATAAATCATCCTTATTTTTCTCATAATAAATAACCTTGAAGCTGTTTACGTGAATTCGGCTCTCACAATTGCGCAATATTATTCTTTGACGTCATCAGGACCCTCCGAGAACTTTCTAGAAGCTTAGCACGGACATGAACCACTACAGCTTAGAAGCTTCTCGATGTCAGTACGGTAGGAATACATTTTATCAGCCACACACAGACACGCACTAATGCTAGTCCATACAGAAACGCCCTTGCCTATCTACTCACGCTCATAATTTTCTCCAATTATTAGCATTGACGTTTCAGAAAATGATCATTTAATTAAAAGAAGCTTTTTATATTTTTTGGAGATTTCAGCAAATAAATGCCTGCCATATTTTAGTAACGCGATTTTCAATTTTGATTTTCTCGGAACAGAATACTTCTTTCCGATGCACAATTTTGTATTCTCATTCAGTATCTTCATATCTCGGGAGCTAGTTTTTGTTTTTGTTAAAAATTGAAAATTCTATAAATAACTACAAATTAAGGCCGATTTTAAAAACCTACCGAATTTTAATCTCAATTCTCGGCGAATTTTCTCGAAAGTAGCTGAATTTTTTTGCACTTTAAGGCCTTTTTTTTAACTGTTTAATGCCCTGAAATACAATTGTTGCATTATAAATAAAATCATATTCCTGTCATAAAAAAGATTACATTTTTTAGCGCAGGATATCAGTAAATATTACATTTGAACTTAGTCGCCCCAAAGCACCTACTTCAAAACGTATCTGCGGGACTGGATTATCGAATCTACGTCACAGGGCATGTGCCACGAACTACCACCACGCCTTTCTAGCAGTGAGTAGAGGTCAGTGGTGGTGGGAAAATGCCATCTGGAAAATAAACAATTTTGATGAAATTTCCCCTATCTGGGCAGGCCTGGTTTAGAAGAATGTTATTTTCGGCTTTGGGCACATATTAACTCCTATCAAATACAACGCTGCTGAAGGCTGGTAACCTTCTCAGCATAAATCACCAACCAATTGAGACTCTCGGTTTCCTTTCTCTGTCCTCACCCCACCCCACCCCCCCCCCCCACTCCCCACACACAGTAACAGAAGTATTGGTGGGACTGACGTTACAGATAGACTATCCACCGTACGAAGAATAATCACTTAACTTGGACATGATTTCGGCTCGCAAAACAAATTTCGTGCATAAAGGTGATAGTTGGGTGTACAATCTAAACATGAATAATACAAACAATAAAGTAGCCTCGGAATGGACTGAAACTTGGATTGACAAAATGCATACACACGGTAAACGTAAAGGTCGAGTTTCAGGCGATGAATGGAGACTGGGTGTCTGGAATGCTAGAGGAGTGAATGACCTTAAAATAAGAGAACTACGAGAAACTATGCATGCAAGGAAACTAGATATTTTATGTGTACCTGAGACGAAGAAAAAGGGTTGCGAAAGTAGAAACATAGAAAATGGGGTGTTAAAAGGCGGTTTTGAAATATGGTCAGGAGTAGGTAGTGACTCAAATCGTAGTCAAGGCGTCGGTTTAATTATGAATGAAAAAGCAAGACAGCATCTCAAAGATCATGATTTTGTATCTCCCAGATTGTTGTGGGCTAGAATGAAGGTAGGAATCAGAAGGTTATTTATCATAGCGTGCTACGCCCCAGTTGACAGTGAGCCGCGAGAAGTCAAAGACGCTTTCTCGGACACTTTAAATGACACAATAAGTACTTGCGATCAAGGTGAAAGAATAATTCTGCTAGGAGATATGAACGGATGGGTCGGCGTTCAACGTCAGGATACAGATACAGAAAGGGTACTAGGTAAATTTGGGGATCCAAGAAAAAATTATAACGGGGAAAAGTTAGTTAGCTTATGCTTAGAAAAGGGCCTATTTGTTACAAATACTTGGTTTCGACATAAAATGATCCACACTTACACCTGGTGTAAAGGAAATAACCGCAGTATAATTGACTTCGTTATTGCAGATGAAAGACTAAGAGAACTAGTCATAGATACAAGAGTCATGAGGGGATCCGAATGCAATACTGATCATTACCTTTTAGTCTCCAGAATGAACATAGGGCGGGGATGGAGAAGAAAGAGAACCAAACAAACGAAACAAACGCGAATCAGGGTTGAAGATTTACAGAAACCGGAAGTGCGAATAGATTTTCAGAATAAGATAAACGAACGCATAGATAAGGCAATTTGGGAGCCGCTTGAAAGGAATAAAGATATAGAGGGCGCGTGGACTTTATTACGGGATACCATTGTTAAAAGTGCGATTGAAGTGTGTGGTACGGCAGTGGTAGGGAGAAAGTCTGGCGATGCGTGGTGGAATGATGAAATTGCGGCAGCCCAAAAAGAAAAAGAAAAATCGCACAAAAAAAACGCTGAACATGACAGGTCTTAGCGATGATGAGAGAAATAGGCTCAAGAATGATTACAGACACAAAAATAGGAAAGTTAAACGGCTAGTCAAAGAGAGTAAAGAGAAAATCAGAACAGAAGAAGAGAACAAAATACAAAACTGCTCTGGAGGAATAATGAAACTACTATATAAACAGTTGAAGGAAAGTAAAAGTACAGAGTTTGCCAGCATGAGAAACAGCAAAGGTGAAATGCTATATGATATAGACGGGATAGTAAACGCTTTAAAAGACTCTTTTAAAGAACTATTAGAAGGTGAAGATATAGGACAACAAAACTGCGACATACAACATAATGCATTAGAAAACCCAATTGAAAAAGTCTGTGTCACTGAGGTCAGAGACATAATAAAGAACCTGAAAAACGGTAAGGCTGCTGGTGCAGACAGTATTAGCGCTGAAATGCTTAAATACAGTGGCGAGTACATGCCTCACAGGTTGTGCGAATTGATAAATTTGTGTATCGAGACAGGAAAAGTCCCAGACGATTGGAGAAAAGCGATTATCGTACCAATATACAAAAGAAAGGGAGACAAAAGCAACTGCAGCAATTACAGAGGTATCAGCCTACTAAGTACCGTAAGTAAAATATACTCAAAAATACTTATTCGTAGGGTAATGGACATCACAGAAGAAAAAATATGGGAAGTCCAAAGTGTATTTATGCCAGGAAGATCATGTACAGATCAGATATTTAGCCTAAGAAAGATCACAGAAAAAAGCTCGAGAGTAGGGAAGAAAGTTTTCTGTGCATTTATTGACCTAGAAAAAGCATTTGACACGGTAAATAGAAGTAAACTTTGGGAAGTTCTTAAAGAGTACGGAGTAAATGGAGGGCTCCTGCAAGCAATAAAAACAATATATACAGGTAGTAAAGCGAGCGTAAGGGTAAACGGGAAACTGAGTGACTGGTTCGATATTACGCAAGGCGTGAAACAAGGATGCGTTATGTCCTCGTGGCTATTTATCATATTCATGGATAAGTGTCTAAGAACTGCACTCTTCGACGAAGAAGGTGTAGATCTCCAAACAGTTAAGGTACGTGGGTTAGCTTTCGCAGATGACAAGATTGTTATGGCAGAATCAGTCGAGGACTTGCAAAGAATGTTGAATAAACTTCATACAAGCATGAAGGACATGGGACTCAAAATTAACGTAAATAAAACAAAAATCATGGTGTTTGAGGGAAAGAGTGAGAAAACAATGTGCAACATTGTCCTAAATGATGAGAGATTAGAACAAGTTAACAAGTACGTATACCTAGGTAGTCTATTCACTAGCGACGGAAAAATAGATGGGGAGTTAGATAGGCGCATAAATAAGGGTAAACAGGTTATCGGTAGAGCAGGGTCCATCCTAACAAATAAAAACATATCAAAAAAAGCTAAAATGGCCATACATAATTCTATATTCGTACCGACTGTACTATACGGTAGCGAAACATGGACATGTCAAGAAAAGGACAGGAGTAAAATTAACGCGATCGGCATGAGACCTCTGCGCATAATATGCGGAAAAACACTGATGGATAAAGTCCGAAACGAGACAATGCTCAAAGAATGTGGTGCAAAAGAGACAGTAGTTGACACATGGGAAAGAAATCAGTTAAGATGGTTCGGTCATCTTGAAAGAATGAAAGATGAGCGACTGACCAAACAAGTGTACAAAGGTAAAGTAAATGGCAGAATGCCTAGAGGTAGACCGCTGAAAGAATGGTTAGAATCGGTAAATGAGACATTAATCCGAAGAGACGTAAGAAGCCATAGAAACACAAGAGCTTGCATGAAAAAATGCATGGACGTGAAGGAAGCTAGAGTAGTATGCCAGGACAGAAAAGTGTGGCGACAAATAGTTTGTAAACAGAGTGACAATAGAATGAATGAAGCCTGAAACAAAGACCATGGATTCTAATGGGCCCAAGTGGGGAACCATACATAACAACTTTGTGAGGCTCTTCACTTGGGGTGATCGCTAGAGAGATTGAGCAGCAACCTGGGTCGGAGCAGTGTTGCGGAATAAACGTGTCATTTGAACAAATGACATGAGAATTCCAGATCAATCTAAAACATATATACCTAACACCTATATACCAATCTACTTTACACCTATATACCTATCTAACTTGTACCTATATACTCTATACCAATACACCCATATACCCAATACTATTTTCCAACCGAGCAAGTCACGCCTACCCCGAAAGGGAAATTGCTTAATGGTATAATAATAATATAATAATAATATATAATATTACGAACCCAATTTTTCAAGTGTTATTATCTTAATATAACTGCCATATAAATGTTGTCTCTTGTTAATAGTGGCGTTTTTTCAAAACATAATTTTTATAAAAGTTAACTATTTTACGATTCCAAAATTCTTTGCAGCTAAATCAAAAACTCTAAGCGGACGCTGCAGTAATAGCCTCAGTGGTAATCAAAATATTCGACGGACAGCATCTTTAGACACGATTTACCTGAAAGGACAATGGCCCCGAGATTCCTATTATATTCACTCCAGTCTTTTAGTAGATAAAGCTACACAGGTAAGAATATTTTTTGGGGCTTTTAGTCTTATTTTATTTCTATCCGTGTACACCTTTTGAGGTTTTTACATAATATTTCTTAAGTAGGGGCATTACTTCTTAAGTGTCCCCACTCAAAAAATTAAAGTTGTCTGATGTAAGCCAAACTTCAACAAAGTGTTGTGCTATTGGATAGTAGTTCATGGGGACAAAATTTTTTTTCATTTGGAGAAATATTTACGGAGGGGGTGAAAACTGGGATTTTCGTGGATATCGTCTATTTCGGCGATTTTTAACTCTTCTAATGGCGATAAAAAATTCGTTCGGTACAGTTTTGATAGATTTTTTCACTCCCTTTCTATTGATCATAAGCATTTTTTTTTTAAATGAAAATTTTACCTTAAGAAATGACATTGAAAAACAAGTTTGGCTGTTTTGGAAAAAAGGCATAGGCCTAAGGCCTTCTCAGGGTACCGCATGATACCTGGCGGTTTCGGTGACCTTTCCTATTGTAAGGCGCTCGAGCTCGTTGCTCAGCGGGGCGATGTGATGCTCAACCGGAGGCTACAGTATTATGTTGCGTTTGTATGTTTAAATTAAATCCCCATTTAACCAGCCGACACTAAAACTTCTGTATGCAATCCTGTATACAATTTTTTGATAATTTAATAACGCACGCTACTGCTTCTCAGATATAATAAATTCCAGAAAATTCTTAAACCCTAAAATTTCAGAACTGTCTACAGTTACGGAATTTTGCGTAAGACTAATTTGAAATATTAGAATAGTAAATAACATACACGCATACATTAAGAATTGATATAATTGAAATTAAAATAAGAATATTTTTAATAAATTTTGTTTTATTAATAAATTCTAGATGTTTATACAATTTTTTTCATGCAAAATAGTAATTTTTCGAGCTGGGAAAGGAAAGCGGGAAGTTCTGTCACAGCCTGCACCTTTTCCAGTTCGAAAAATTACCAATAATTGCTATTTTTGGCATTTTGATAGCTACTATTTCGAATTGACACTCTACAGTGAATCACTCTAAAAATGTTATTAATCTATCAGATAGCAATATAAACACGCAAGGTATCGAATCGCAATGGTCGAAAGTAAAAAAAACGCGCCTTCGACTCGACCCTCATGGTGGTGCGGAACAGAGTTCATTAGGCAACGTAATGCAGTAGCCTCCGGTTGAGCACCACAACGCCTCGCCGAGCTTCGAGCTCGTGCTGGAGCGCCTTACAATAGGAAGGGTCAGCTAAGCTGCCAGGTATCATACGGTACCCTGAGAAGGCCCTAAGCCAAGGCATATTTTTTTCCTTTTTTATTTAAAAGAAAGCTTAGGTTTTTCCCACGAAGTAGTATAAGGAGATCCAACTCTAATATAAGGATACCCCCCATTTTTCCGTGCCCACTTCCTATAGCATATCCACAGCATACCAGATTAAGTATTGTAGCGCCTCTCATGAGTAAATTTGAAACTGTTAAAAACCAACGGCAAAACCTATGTTATAACGGTTTTCCGCAATAGGCGCTAGAATACGTTATCTGAAGTGCTATAGGATGTGGGCACGGAAAGATGGGTGTACAATTTTCCGAAATAGCCCATAGAGTTGGATCTCCTTATACTACTTCGTGGCTTTTCCCTTTAAGAGTTTTTAGGTTAACAAATGGGATTTTCATTGTTTATTCATGAAAATAGGCGATGAGTGGCTTTTCAGAAAATACCGTCTGATTTGGCGATTTGTAACTCTTCTAATGGTGGTAATGAATATTTTGTCTAGTATAGTTTCGATAGGCTTTCTGACGCCCTTTCCATTAAAAATAAGCATTAAAAAAATATTTGACCTTCGAAAATGAAGAACAAAAATAAATTAAATTTTTTTCATGGAAGGACGCTTTTTTTTAGTGAAAGTTTGAGGGTTTTCCTTCAAGTTTTTCCTTCACTTGACCGAAATGTCCACCTTTTGCCCCTGAAAATAGGGGTGAAAGTAGCATATACTTCCCGTAAACCGCATTTGCGGGGCGAAAGTAAAATTTGCGGGGCGAAAGTAAAATTAGCGGGGCGAAAGTAAAATTTGCGAGGCAAAAGTAAAATTTGCGAGGCGAAAGTAAAATTTGAAAGCCATATTGAAAATCTGAGTTGCTCCGAGTCGATCCGAATTCGAGCCGCGAACAAAGCTATAAAAAAAATGCTTCGGGCCCGCTTTTCAGGGCCAAAAGGTGGCCACGGTCGAGAGTGCCAGTGGGAATAAAATACTATATGCAAAACGGAACGAAAGTAGATGTTTCCCGCGGGCAGTAATCACCCCAGGGGAAAAATATGCTCCTTTCGCCCCTTGTTACATAATGTACTATTCTTCCTCATAGAGGGAGGTTTTTTTTTCTCTAACAAAAGCAAAAAATATACTTTCAATATTTTTCATGCCTATATTTCTGTCTTACCGAAAATCTTATTTTCAGAAAATCAGAGAGCCCGTCAAAAAGTCAATCGATATGTTCTGCCAAAATGAACAACTTTTTGGCTTACGTTAGTGTTATATTCCAAATTAAAAAAAGTTTTCCTCATATAAACAATATAACCTTTTTTAAAACTTTCTAAGTCGCTAGTGATTGATCAAGAATAGTCATCGAAAGTTTGTCAATAGGTCAATCCACGCATCTCGAAAACGCGAACAATTACTTCGCTCGCAAATTTGAGCGCGCCCTAGGTGCGCGTCTGTTGGATCACGCGTTTCGCGCTCTGACTTTGCACTTGCTCCACATTTGTGCATAGACCTTTTAAAATTAAAGGTCAAAGCATCGACAACTGGCATTTGGTGATTGTGAATTCTCTTTTGTTAAAGCTCCTTCGGCTTAACGAACACATTCTCATCACGTATCTCGTGCTTCGTACTCGATTTAGTTCAAAGTGCGAACTTTTCTACATTGAGTTCAACTCTATTATATCAAATGTATATTATATTTATTTCTGTACCTCAGTCTAGGACTGCTTATTCAGATATTGCAAAATAAGGTACAAATTTTATTTTTCATGATTACTTTAATATTTGTACTTTATTTTGTATTAATTGTTAATCTCAGCTACCCTAAAAAGTGTATCATTACAATAAATTTATATTACAATTCGTAATATGCATTTATATTGAAACAAATGTATTTTTATTGTCTTGTTTTTATAATTTAAAAAAGTGGGTACGCTATTAAAAAAAACAATTTTCTTAATTAACATTTTATTGCACCTTGTGTCGTTTTTCCAAAAAAATAATTTGTTTATTTTCAATATTATTTTTCACGATTTGAACAAAAAATACGCAACCTACAAAACATAATTAATAAAAAATTTTTATAGATCTTTTTTGGGTGAACAACTTTTGTCTATCAATTTTTTTGCGTACCTTGCGTCGTTTTTCCAAAAATTTAATTTTTTAATTTTTAATGTTATTTTTCACGATTAAAATAAAAACTACCTATTGTATCAAAAAACGATTTATAACAAATTTGTAGCTCTTCTTTCGGTGAACAAATTTTGTCTATTCTTTTCTTAGCATGAATAAACCAAAAACTACGCATCCTATCAAAAAGTGATTAATAAGAAATTTGTAAATCGTTTTTGGGTGCACAATTTTTGTCTTCTTATCTTCTTTCGTATCTTGCATAGTTTGACTGAAAAATGAAAACTTTGATTTTTCATTATTTTTTGTGCGATCAAAATTTGAATTTTCGATTTTTCCAGAGAATTCAAAAAGTTATTATTATAATCTTGTAGGGATTTTAAAAATAAACGTTTTACTTCTCTTGACTTTTTTTCATATCATGCGTTGTTCCGCTTAAAATTTTCATTTTCCTTTGATTTTTTGAATTTTGAAAATGCTATAACTCTGATAATTTTATTTTTATTGAAAAAAGTCGTAGAGATAAATTGTTCGACTTTTCGAGCAAGTCTCGAAGACGCGAACAAATATATCATATACATTACTATTGTATCCCAGCATTTAAAAAGTTTTCCTCATGCCAACAAGATAAACAATACATTTTTAAAATTTATATATCGGTATTGCTAGATGATAAGAGGTCATAGAAGGTTCGTCAATAGGTCATTCGATGATTCTCGAAGACGCGAACAAACATGTCAGATACAGTACTGTAATATTCCTAATATGAACATAGTTTTTCTTATATAAACAGAATAAACCTTTTTTTTTTAAACTTCATAAATCGGTACTGGTGAGTCATAAAAGGTTCAACAATAGGTCGATCGATGTGTCTCAAAGACGCGAACAAATACACTAGATATCGTCATGCTGTATTTTGAATATCAAAAAAGTTTTTCTCATATAAATGCGAGGATACGGTCCCATGAAATCGACGGCGACCGTATCCCAAGCTCGTCGAGCGGGGCGAGTGCGTTGATTGTCGGGCTGCCGTCCGCGCACAGGCTTGCAGCATATGCACAAGTGACAGCCCGCGACATATCGGCGTATTTCATGGTTCATTCGGGGCCAAAAGAATAGCTCCTGGATGGACCGTATCTTTTCTTCAGTGCCGGGGTGTCCGGCGAGCGTAGCGTCGTGATATTCCCATATCACTCGGGACTGTAGGCTCTCGGATACTTGTAGCCTCCATTTATCTTGCTCGAGGTCCTTGCGCCAGAAACCTTTGTCTGTCAAACGGTTCCGGGCGAGGAAGGCCTGCTCTTCTGGTGTGTGATTAGGCGTGTCCTGAAGTTCACGCCAACGAATAGCATCCAGGGTGATTGATGGGTCTTCTTGCTGGGCTTCCGCGATCTCGTGGAAGAGAGGAGGTCGGGTCAGGGCGCTGAGGACTGGCAATGCTGCGGCGTCGTTCGTACGTGGTGTGTCGTGAGTGGGCGGTAACATGGCAGCCATGTCAGGCTCGCCGGGCAAAAACTCGTCTGGGTTGGGATGCCGTGACAAAGCGTCCGGTAGCTCGTTGTTTTTTCCAGGTACGTGTTCGACCGTACGTGGAAAGCGGCTGTGGAACAAGTCCCAGCGGGTGAGCTTGTCACGGGTATCCTTCTGGCGTTCGAGCCAGGTGAGTGTTTTGCTATCGGTCCGTAAAGTGAAAGGACGATCTTCCAAAAACGGCCGATAGCGCTTGATCGCCCAGACTATGGCGAGGCATTCTTGCTCGTTACAGTGGTAACGAGCCTCGGTGGGAAAAAATGTCACACTTGCGAAGGAGACGATTCTCCGCTTACCCTCCAGATCCTCTTGCATAAGCACGGCTCCCATGCCGCGAACGCTGGCGTCGGTCTAGAGGATGAAACGTAGCTCGGGATCTGGCCGACTAAGGGTAACGGGACTCTGGAAAGCAAGCTTCGCTGCTTCAAAGTGTTTGAGGGGCCCCGAGGTCATTTTGTACGGCCGCTTTGTCGAGAGCATATCGTATAAAGGAGCCAAAATTATGGAAGAATTTGGGATGTACTCCTTTACCCAATTGCATACTTTTAGGGTTTCGTGTATGCGTGGCAAACACTGGGGTGCATCTACCGTCATGCTATTTAAACGTCGGTAGTCTATACAGAATCTGTAATCGCCGCCTTTCTTTCCGGCGATTACAATGGCTGAGCTGAACGGCGAGGTAGTCGGTTCGATGATTCCGTCTCGCAGCATCTCGCGGACCTGGACGTCTATGTACTGCCGCTTTTCGTCCGAGTACCGTCGAGATATACTCTCTGACGACCCGTGGTACCGACAAAGATACAATCGGCTACGTGATCGTGTATAACTCGGTGTTGCTTCAGCCAGGGCCGGCCGAGTATCAGTTCGGCGCGGAGTTCTGGGCTGATATGGAATAATCCAGGGTATGTGGCTTCCTGGAGAGTGGGGTGCAAGGTTACTGCCCCGTTGAGTGGAATGGAGACCCCGACGGCCCCTAAGAGGGCGTGAGCAGGCCCGGTGGTTCGGCTTCGCATCTCGGCCTCCGTCAATATGGACTGATTGACGAAATTCTTGGAAGCGAGTGTATCAATCTCAGCTATCACCTCGCGTCGGCCCAATAGCATTCGGACTCGAGGGAGGCTGCTGAGGTCCGTCGATACGGCACACAGTGGGCTTTTTTGCAAAATTTACTTTCAAAACCTAATATCTCTCCAACGAATTGACCAAAATGGATGTTCTTTGAACGAGATTAAAGCGTAATAAATGTACAATAGGGGAAAATTATAGAGAACAGTTTTCCCGAATTTTCCAACCTGGAAAATGCGGGAAAAGACCGTCATTTTTTAACAAAAATTACAAAATTGTACTAGCATTACAAACAAAAAAGTTTTGCTTAGTGCAAGACATCATATTTTATAGATTTTTTAATGCTGAATCTAAATCTGCCAGGAAAAATAGCGTAGCGTTTTTCCTTTCCGAGACAAATGCGGTTAAATATGAAAAATCCAATATGGAGAGACACAAGTCGGAAACATCATGGTAACTTAACGAAGTTTATTATCTTTAGGTTTTTAGGGTCGCTGAATCCAAATCTGACGTCAGAATTACAAAATAAAGAATGGCGGGTGCAATATGGCGGAACAAAAGTTTTGAAAAATTTAGGAAAATTGACAAAATTGTCCATATTTACGTTTTCAAGGGCTCTCAATCCAAATCTGACGGCAGAATTTCAAAATAAAAAATGGCTGATCCAATATGGAGGAACAAAAGTTGGAAAAATGTAGGCAACTTTACAAAATTGTCCATATTTACATTTTGAAGTTCGCTGAATCCAAATCTGGCATCAGAATTAAGCAATGAAAAATTGCGTATCCAAAATGGCGGAACAAATATTGAGAAAATTCTATTTTTAAAATTATTGCATGAATACAATTGTAGTTACAGACACGTTACATTAAATCAACATATGTCCTAATCTCAAATACCTATTTTCTCCAATAATCAATCTTCATCACTTAAATATATATATCATCGCTTAAATTTCCATTACTCAGGGAACTGGCATCACTTTCGTCATTCTCTTCTTCTATATTTACACTGAAAACATATTTTTAAGGAATTATCACAAAATGAATGTGTCAATTTTGTTGTCAAAAACGTAAAAAATTATAAACAAGAAGCCCTCAGAAACGTAAATATGACTTATTTTGTGAAGTTGCCCAAATATAAATTTTTGTTCCGCCATATTGGAACCGCAAATCTTCATTTTGAAATTGTGACGTCAGATTTGGATTCAGAGCCCTCGAGAACATATTTGTGGACAATTTTGTCAATTTTCCTAAATTTTTCAAAACTTTTGTTCCGCCATATTGCATTCACCATTCTTTACTTTGTAATTCTGACGTCAGATTTCGATTCAGCGACCGTAAAAACCTAAAGATAATAAACTTCGTCAAGTTACCATCATGTTTCCGACTTGTATCTCTCCATATTGGATTTTTCATATTTATCCGAATTTTTCTCGGAAAGGAAATACGCTACGCTATTTTACCTGGCAGATTTGAATTTAGCATTGAAAAATCTATAAAATATTATATCTTTCACTAAACAAAACTTTTTTCTTTGTAATTGTAGTACAATTTTGTAATTTTTGTTAAAAAATGACGGTCTTTTCCCGCATTTTCCAGGTTAGGAAATTCGGAAAAACTTTTCTCTATAATTTTCCCTTATTGTGCATTTAATAATCTTCAATCTCGTTCAAAGAACATCCATTTTGGTCAATTCGTTCAAAAGATATTAGGTTTTGAATGTAAATTTTGCAAAAAGGCCCACTGTGCGGTACTTAGGAGAGGGGCGCACTGGCTGCAGCGGGGGCCTCGGCCGCCCGGTCTCTCCAGTTTCCCGGGACCGCGGTGTTTTGCCGGGATTTTATAACTGGACACTCCTGATGAAAATGACGCCCCGGGCAGTAATGGCACTGCGGCGGGGGTCGTGTGGATGGGGCGGCCTCATCGCCGTTCTGTGCTGGCTGCGTTGCGCTCGCGTTCTTGCCCTGTGAGGACTCACGGCCGGTCTTCCGAAGATTCTCCTCGGCTTCATCGCTCTCAGCCTGTAAGACCCTCTCTACTAACGAAGGAGTCGATCGTGGCTGCTCGCAGGACCTTTTTAATGGAGGGCTTCAAGGCCTCGATCAGAATGGAAATGATTTGTCTCTCCGGTGCTTGTGGCAGTAACCGGAGAGCGAGGCGGTACTTTTTCTGCAGAAAAACTCCCACTGCTTCTTTCTCCTCTTGTTTTGTCGCGTAGAGCTTAATGTGAAGCTTGTTTAAAGCGGAAACCCCGGCAAAATGCTGCAAGAGCATGGTACGAAACTTGGCCCAGGGCAAGGACAAGTTTGGGTAAACCTCGTACCATTTCGAGGCTTTATCGATCAAGGACTTGACCACCATCCTTGATCATAATGTGGTAAGGTCCCGACTAGTTCTGGCTAGCAGGGTGGGGTCACGATTGGGCTAGTGCCTTCCCGCTAAGCCATGCGTCCAGCTGCTTCATGCCCTGGAGCAGATTCTTCGGGCTAGCGGGCAGAGGCAACGTGACTCGTTTTATGTCACCTTTCATTAGGCGTTGTCACGCCGAGAGACCATCCATTACAGGAGGAGGAAGAAGAGAGAGAGAAAAAGAAACGTGGTCGCCGAGTGCGGCTTTTGTTTGTAATTTGTGTTGGGGGAGGAAGAGGGATAAGGAGGCAGAGGATAGTGCCCGAAGGCCTAGTTGAGACGGCCCACGAACAAGCTCACCAACCCGGAAGGGGTGGGATGGTGAGTCCTCGCACGGTGTTGACCCCTTTCGTTTTTTTTTTTTTTTTTTTTCATAAAATCCGACGCGAATGATTTTTAAAATTTGAGGTTGTGGCGATGCGAAGGAGCGCCTTGAGAGCGCCGTGGCGGGGAACCGAGAAGAGACGGGGAGAAGGTCTCGAGTGTCCCGTCTGCGGCGAGGAATAACACGTCGTCGCCCGAACCTGGGTCGACGACGGCGGCCGCTTGCTGGGGAGTCCCGATGACTGGACTCTTGAAGTTCTCCGGTGCAGGGGAGGCTTCCGGTAATTGCGGGAAGGTGCTCGAGCCTCCGCGGCGATACGAGGGGACCCCGAAGAAGGTGGGGGTCGTACGTCGAGGATTGTGCTCGGTGAAGGTAGTTCAGCCTGCTCGAGGCTGTCCAGATTTTATGTAGTTTTCCGCAGTCCGAGTCAAGTTGCGCCGCGCCCTCTTTGTTCTCCGTGACGTGCACGCCACATGCTATCTTCTTCGCATCGCTGACGTAACGCATGATTTTGAGAACTAAAAGAAAACCAAGTAATAATATAGTAAAGTTAGGGTGGGGATGGGTCGGTGGCAATAAAAAGATACAAACAGCGTTCAAAAGTGTTTAAAACCTTATTAGAGGAGTCACGTTAGACGTTAAGAATTAAAAACTTGGAAACCCGGCTGCGTTCCACCGATTTGAATGATGGTTTTTCGCGGAAAATGTATAAGACTTAAATTGTAGATACACTTTTATCCAGAAACGACCCCATTTCGAGATATGAGCTACGGGAGGAGCGTGCCTCCCGCGAAGTGAAACTCACCCCCTACTTTGAGGGTTGATTACTCAGAAGGTATGACCCATAGAGGAAAAATTCGTACTATCATTCTTATTGTAAATTGTAAGAACTAATTGTCTGTGAAAACTCATTTTTTTCCGAAGCGCCGTTTCCAAAATAAACGCCAAAAACCATTTTTTGGGGGTGTTTTGCTCGATTTAAGGGTGGTATCACCCACCATTTCGAGTCCAACTTATTTTATTTTGTCTGCAAATGCCTTAAGGAATATGTATGGTAAATATTAATAATTTATTTTGAGTTTTTTGTTTGTTTGTTATAAATGTTAAACAAAATATGGCCGCCATTTTGCATTTTTTACCCTTAAATATAAAATCAGCACCCCCAATATACATATACACACTATTTTTGTGGCTTTAGGACTTCATTTGTTCAAGTTATTCAACTTTAAAATCGATTTTTCGGAATTCTTTGTTTAAACAAAAGGCAAAAGGTTTCATTAAAATCGGTGGCACGCCGCCGGATTTCCAAGTTTAAATCTTAGTTGACTCCTCTATATTAAAAATGTACATCGCCCGGCACAAAAAATGGCATTATAAAGTATACAAAGAATTGAAGATAGGATTAGGGAGAAAGGGTGATGATCCGTTTTACCACTATCCCAGCTAACTTGTTACTGACTTGAATAGTTGCTCAGTGATCACATGTTACGAGTGAGATATTTACTAGTATGTTATTATTCCAGTACGAGGCCTGCCGACAGATGTCGAATTCGCGATCCATCACCACCCGTTGTTACTAGAATGTGTTTCTAAAAATTATCTTTAATTTTTTCAAATAAAAACATTCACTGCATTTATACAGTGCAACCTCTGAATAAGCCCTCTCCGAATAAGACCGCTTCTCCTAATCTTCTTTCGAAAGTTGCCCCCACTACTTCGCGCATCATAGAATCGGGGGCGAACCTCCGAATAAGACCGCGCGTGGAAATTGCGTTTTGATCTTAATTTATGTATGTATACCATTAAGCCATTTCCCTTTCAGGGTAGGCGTGACACTACCCGATTCGGGTAGTGTTTCTAGGTTGATAGCTTGTAGTAAAATAACTACAAGTGTGGGCTCACCACACCCACGATGTGCCAACAGCACTCGGTTTTCTCGAATGGTCACCCATCCAAGTACTAACCGCGCCCAACGCTGCTTAACTTCAGTTATCTGACGAGAACTGGTTTTTTCAGCGTGGTATGGCTGTTGGATGCTTGCTTGTTGTTGGATTTATGCTTTGAATAATAGTATAGTAATGAAAATTTCAATTTATTGTAATCAATTTCATTAATATATTGTTAATACTTATTAATATTAAGACATTTTTATACAAATATATTAATAAAAATGTTTAATTATCTCAAAAAAGGTAACACAAAGTAACATATTCAGCAATCCTTGTTAAAAAATAATATTTTTTAATTCAATACTAAAAAAAATAGTGTCACATTTTTGTCAAATACTGCTAAGTACCTCTTGCAAATTACAAATTGAGTGTTTTTCCTCAAATAAACATTTTACTTTACTCATAATTTATTATTATATAATTAAGCCATTTCCCTTTCGGCGTAGGCGTGACTTGCTCGGTTGGAAAATAGTAGTGTGTAGATGGGTATATAGGTATAAGGTATATAGGTGTAAGGTATAGATATTTTAGATTGATCTAAAACTCTCGTGTTATTTACTTAAATGATACTTTCGTTCCGCAACACTGCTTCGACCCAGGTTGCTCATAAATCTCTCTAGCGATCACCCCAAGTGAAGAGCCTCACAAAATTGTTATGTGTGGTTCCCCACTTGGGCCCATTATTATCCAAGGTGTTTGTTTCAGGCTTCATTTACTCTATTATTACTCTGTTTACAAACTATTTGTCGCCACCCTTTTCTGTCCTGGCATACTACTCTAGCTTCCTTCACGTCCATGCATTTTTTCATGCAAGCTCTCGTGTTTCTATGGCTTCTTATGTCTCTTCGGATTAATGTCTCATTCACAGATTCTAACCATTCTTTCGGTGGTCTACCTCTGGGCATTCTGCCATTTACTTTACCTTTATACAATTGTTTGGTCAGTCGTTCATCTTTCATTCTTTCAAGATGTCCGAACCATCTTAACTGATTTCATTCCCGTATGTCAACTAGTGTCTCTCCTGTACCAAATTCTTGGAGGATTATCTCGTTTCCGACTTTGTCCATTAGTGTTTCCCGCATATTCTGCGCAGAGGTTTCATGCCAATCGCGTTAATTTTACTCCTGTCCTTTTCTTGGCAGGTCCATGTCTCGCTACCGTATGGTACAGTCTGTACGAATATAGAATTATTTATGGCCATTTTAGCTTTTTTATATATGTCAACTTGTTCTAATCTGTCATCATTAGGACAATGTTGCACATTGTTTTCTCGTTTTTTCCCTCAAACACCATGATTTTTGTTTTATTTACGTTAATTTTGAGGCCCATGTTCTTCATGCTTGTATTAAGTTTATTCAACATTCTTTGCAAGTCCTCGATTGATTCTGCCATAACAATCTTGTCATCTGCGAAAGCTAACCCACGTACCTTCACTGTTTCGAGATCTACACCTTCTTCGTCGAAGAGGGCCATTCTTAGACACTTATCCATAAATATGATAAATAGCCATGAGAACATAACGCATCCTTGTTTCACGCCTTGCATAATGTCGAACCAGTCACTCAGTTCACCATTTACCCTTACACTCGCTGTACTACCTGTATGTATTGTTTTTATTGCTTGCAGGAGCCATCCATTGACTCCGTACTCATTAAGGACTTCCCAAAGTTTACTTCTATTTACCTTGTCAAATGCTTTTTCTAGGTCAAGAAATGCACAGAAAACTTTCTTTCCTACTCTCAAGCTTTTTTCTGTGATCTGTTTTAAGCTAAATATCTGATCTGTACATGATCTTCCTGGCATAAATCCACTTTGGACTTCCCATATCATTTCTTGTGTAATTTTCAGTATCCTACGAAATACAATAAATATTGCACTTATTTAGAATAATATATTTAAAATATTTAAAATAATACTTACTTACACGAATTCAACATTAAGAAACTGGATTAGAACTATGCAATCTATGTTAGTTTGCCATACTTTGCACGTGAAATTCATCGAGTGCAAGCGGTCCTATTCGGAGGTTGTTAAAGTATTTTTCTAAATAATTGAATTAGTAAGAGCGGCATATGAAAGAAGAATGTGAGTATGTTAAAATTCTTTGATTCCAGAATCGAAGAATGCATTAGTTGGTACGACGAACGTTGCGCATTTTATGCATTCTGCTCCGTTTTTCCAATATGGATACTATATTAAACTCTTCGGAATTAGAAAAATGGAAGTTACAGCGTTTATTTTTTGTGTACCCGGAATTTCACACGAATGTCTGTAAAGTGTGTTTTAGTCCAGTCGTACATTTTTCTAGCATTTTCACGCAGATGCGTCATCATATGCGACGCATATCGCTCGCACGTCGTGAAGATCGCACGCGTGCCGGTGAAAAGCGAGCTTTATGCGTCTCGTAAAATTACATTGTACAATGACACTGTACTACTTTGTACTCCAGGTATACCTTAAGGTAATTGGAATAAACAGTCGTTTTTTTTAAATTGTGTCAAGTATTAGAAAAATATAAAAGCCAAAAGATTTGTGAAAGTGAAAAAAAAACACATGTCAGATCACAAGACATTAAAAGTAAATATTAATTAAATTACCTGTTAAATTTCCGATCAATTTTAAACGTTTTTTTTTAAATAAAATTCAGAGACCGTGATAAAAACACTTCACACTGCACCATAAACAACTGATCATGATCGACCTAGCCTAACCAACAGAAAGAAACGCCATGTTGAGGTTTATTTCAACCACGTGATCACGCGGGAACATTACAAACTTCCTTTAATATAATAATGGTCAAATTAATTTGAAAACATTCGAAAAGTTGTAAAAGTAATTTCAACACATTATTTTTAAATGTTTAATTTGTAAAAATTAGTTTTTTAAATTAGTCTGACAACATCAGTAAATTAAAAATACTTGTAACAGTTAAATTTATATTTCAGATATTTTTCATATTTTTTCTGTAGTAAATTATTGACACTAATTATATCTACAATAATAATAATTCACAATATTATTATCAAAAAATGGGCTTATAATAACATTATATGTATAAATAGATGCCTATCATAAAATTCGAGGCATATGCCTCGCACATACGTGCCTCACGCATTGTGCGACGCATAAGCCTCGCACGTACGTGCCTCACAAAATGCGACGCATATGCACCACACCCTACACGCACCGCTTGCCTCGCATACCGTGAGGGTAACGTGCCTCGCACGATTGTTATCTGGGTAGTAATCTGATTGCCGTATGCACGCTGAAGGTTTGTTTTAGCAGCCGCTCTTTTAAGGATGCCACTAATACAATCATAAGGCCCTTTGCCGTGTGCAGATACATGAAAGTTCCATTCTGCTTTACATTCAAAATCTTGTTCGTAGAGTGTTAAGTTGGCAAATTTCGTACGATTTTTGTACTGTGATGCTGAACCATCTGAATTGCACATTAAAAAGTCCACAGTAATTCCCACTTTCTCTCGTAAATAAGATATTAGCTTTCTTTGATAGAGATGCGCAGCAATCGTATTAGGTGGAGTCCATGTCAAGCGGATCAAGAATTTTCCTTCTGAAAAGGTATTTGGCTGTAACTCGGCGGATACAGTCCTATATTTTCAAAGATTTTGGACGTAAAGCAGAGTAAAACTTTCATGCAACTACACATGGCAAAGGGCCTTGTGATGGTATTAGTGGTATTCTTAAAAGAGCGGCTGCTAAAACAAACCTTCAGCGTGCATACGACAATCAGATTACTAATGCTAGGAAAATGTACTGTTGTGCTTAAACACACTTCAAAGACATTCATGTGGAATTCTGCAATAACAATGCAGAAGAAGCGTTTTTAAGTGAAAGATTTAACAATTCTATTGCAATTGAGGGTATACAACAAATAAACGCTGTAATTTCCATTTCTATGAGAGAAGTAAAGACAAAGATTTTTTCTAATTTTGAAGAGTTTAATGTACTACCCGTATTGGAAAACCGGAGCAAAATGCAGAAAATGCGCAAGGTTCTTCGTACCAAATAATGCATTGTTTGATTCTGAAATCAAAGAATTTTAACATAGTCACATTATTCGTTTATGTCTGGAATTTAGAGCATTATTTAGGGTTTCTAAACAGTCACATAATGCGCTAAGCCCGCGCACTTCTAGCCGCGGTACCTCGCTTCATCGTGTATGACCCTAAGATTAATTTTTTTTTTCTCGTGAACCACTGGCGCTCCCAAGATAAAACTTACAGGACTGGTAAAGCACATTTTTGGCTTTCTTTGACAAGAATTTTTTTGAAATCCAAGAAAACTTATTTTCAAAAACGCGATTTTAATTTTTTGAGTTTTCAAAAAAATGTCAAAATTTTTTTTCTGCATGGAAATTTTTTTCTTTGAATTTAAATACCATTACAAACAATTTCAGACCTTAAAAAGATAAATCAGTCAATTACAACCAAAGATATAGAACTATCAAAAAAAAAGTTACCAAAAACTTCAAAGTCCCGTATCTCCGCCATTTTTTTTAATTTTTGAGAAATACTTCGGGGTATTTTTCTTTACTAATATAGGACTGTATATGCCGGGTGACAGCCAAATCATTTTCCAAGAGGAAAATTCTTGATCCGTTCGACGTGGACTCCACCATAGGTATTAAGTCTGAAGGTGCAAACTTTTGTTCCTATTATCTATTGATATCTATTATATGAGTTTAACAATTGGGAACCTTTTTTCTGTTTGCAGACATTTAGATAATTCATAATATATTCCAAAGGTGATAAATGTAATAAAAAATAAAGTCGTATCCGTGGTAGCTTAAAGCACTAGTTCTAATATGGTAGGCAGATAACGTTTTTTTTATTATTAGAATGTTATTTCTGCAATGTGTTTTTTCCCTCTTTCTGGTCTATAAAGTAGTTCTCGTAGATAATGGAAGATATATTCGATTCGATACATACGTCTAATACTTTAAAAAATAAAAAATTACGGAATATTGCTAAAACAGAAGATTATGTTAATTTTCCAGACTGAAGAATGGTGCAATGAATCACGAAAAACGCATCTCCGTCATTCTGAGCAGCCAACTACTACTGATGAGAAATTGGAAAAGTACTTCAGGCACCGGTTTGTACAAATAATTCTCGTGATTTTAAAGTACATGAGTCATTTCAGGTTAATTTAAAAATTTCACAGATACGCAAAAAATGGGTTGCGATTGTTGTTCGCCAACTGAGGGTTATCTCCGATGTAATTTTCTGCGTAGAATCCGAATCCGGGGTCAAAATTTTCCCAGCACGTCAGGTTTTTGAGATATCCTAACCTAAAAGTGCGAAAAATGCGGGTTTTTGGTATATTTGAGGTTATGTACAACTATCAAGCTTTTAAAAGCTTTCTAAAATTTAAGATATCATTTTTCTTTGCAGAGATATCCTTAAATGAAGTTTAGTACTTTGATGATTACATTACCGCAGTACTAAAATTGAAAAAACTTCTTCTTTAGATGGTGTACTGAACTTCATTTAAGGATATCTCTGCAAAGAAAAATGATATCTTGAATTAAAAAAAAAAGCTTTTAAAAGCTTGACAGTTGTACTTTTAGATGGCATGAGCCGATTTTAGAAAAATAAAATTTTCGCGATGTAACATAACCTCAAATATACCAAAAAAACCGCATTTTTCGCACTTTTAGGTTAGGATATCTCAAAAACCTGACGTGCTGGGAAAATTTTGACCCCGGATTCGGATTCTACGCAGAAAATTACATCGGAAATGACCCTCAGTTGGCCAACAACAATCGCAATCCATTTTTTGCGTATCTGTGTTATTTTTCTTCAAAAGCTTCCAAAATATTTGGCTTAAGGTCTTGCAGTTAAAGCTTTGTTTATTTGCGTCGTTTCTTAAAATTCAACAATCACGAAAAAAACTAAACGGAAAGTGCTTTCTGCCAACAAATTTTTGGTTTGAATATTAGGAAGCATGGACGAAATTGCCTTGTGGGAGGCTCTAGAGGCACACAATGGGGCAAACTGTGAAAATTTGTTCCAAAACAGAGAATTATGAGAGTCAATTTTTACATTTGTTTTTTATTGTAATTCTATGTTAACAAGTAAAGTGAAACAGTGCCAAGTTTCACCACTTTATTTTTTATTTTTCTGTAAATAATCGACAAAATTCAGGATCCATCTAAGTAAATGTAGTAGCATCTAATACATGAATTTAATTCATGAAATATTTAAATTAATTATTTATAAACAAACTTCGAGGTTGGTGGTTCTACTATTCAATTTCTTTTTCTTTCAGCAAATCTACTTTTTATTCCACCATTAGTGGTTCAGAATAAAAAATATTGTAACAAATCAATATTCGTTAATTTTATAAACAAATTATATAAACTAATGTAAAATTAAGGCATGAAATAAAGTTGTATTTTCATCAGAGTGCTTTGAAATTGTTCTCACACAGTGATGAAAATTCGGTAACCTTATTGTTCGATAACATTCATTAACTTTATAAAAAAAATTCTATAAACAAATGCACTATTCAGCCATTTATTCACAGAAATACATTATACTTTCACTAAAACGAATTTAAGTTGTCTTAATAGTAATATTACATCATAAAACTTTGTCCTTCATACATATTTGTTAATATTATAAACAAAATTATATATACAAATGCACTGTACGGCCATTTATTTAGAGAAATACATTCTACTTTTAAACGTTTATTTTTCAGCCTGCTGGCCTTAAGAAAATTGACTTGCTTACACTTCCATGTTTTACAGAATTTTCTTAAAACTAACCCTTCAAACAAAAAATCTAAGATCGCACGCTCTTATCGCCATGCCTTCCTCGCTTCGCCTCGCCTCGCTCGCATGTCCCTACTTTTCGCATTGCCTCGCATTGCCAAACTCTGCTTCCGCGGCTAATACCTAATACTTAGCTACTATTTACAATATTTACAGATTACTTATATCTACTTCCTCTCCTATTTACAATCTTTCCTTCTCCATTCCTCTTCCTCCTTCCTTCCCTTCTTCTCCATCTTACCCAGCACTCCCTTCACCCATGCTACTGCCCTTTTGTCTCCCCTTTCAGGCATCAATACCTCCATGCTTATCCCACTCCTTTCCACCTCTGCGCACTCCTCCAACCAGTGCTCCACTCTTGTATCCCCCTTCCCACACAGTTCACACATCCTCTTCGCCCTAGAGAGCCAGAACCTATTAAAACGCTCCATGCACCCACATCTCATCCTCTCTATAAGCTCCTGACTTCCTTTCTCTCCTTTCTCACATAAATATTGCGCTTTCGCCCTTGGCATAATCCACACATAGTTCCCGTTAAACCTTGACTCTCTTATTCTCTCTTCCCCTGCTGTCTTTTCTCTCTCCATGCCGTGTTGCTTAACCAACCCCTCTCCTGTTCTCCTTCTCCCACCAGTACTCCCTAACCAGCTTAGTTCCCCCCTCTTCCAAAAATTTCTCCTCATATTTACACGCCTGACTCCCCGCTAGAATCCCTACACTCGTTCTCCCCGCCCCCCTCCTGACAATATAATTAGGCGTGTTCCTTGCCAACCCCAGTGTCCACTTTGCATACCTCTCCTGTGTCCTATTTACCTCTTCACTTTCTTTCCACCCCCACGCCTCTACTCCATACAATAACACACTCATCACTAGTGAGTCAAACAATTTCATTCTCCTTCCAAAATCATCTGCGAATAACTTCTTTCCCAAGCCCCACACCTGCTTCATCACAACATTTGCCTTCCTCACTCTCTCTCTTTTATGTGACCATCCATTCCCCCATTCCTCCGAAACTAGAAGCCTAGGTACACAAACTCTTTCACCTCCTGCACCGCATTTCCCTTCCACTTCCACTCCCCTTCCTTATCCCTCCTTTTCTGAACACCATAACCTTGGACTTTTCCGCATTCAGCCTCTTCATCATCTCCTTTAAGGCCTCCTCGCTTCTTGCCAGCAACACTATGTCATCTGCATACGCTAGTGACCAAATTCTAGCCCCTCCTATCCTGACTCCTCCTACCACCCCGGCCTCCAGCTTACTTTCCATATCCGCAATTCAAATCGCAAAAAGCGTTAGGCTAAGCGGACATCCTTGCCTTAACCCCTTATCCATCCAGAATCCCTCCGAAATCCCCTCCCCTCCTCTCACCTTATCTTTGGTCTCTTCATATATCTCCCTTACCCTCTCGAACAGGCCTCTGTCCACTCCCCTATCCTCCATCGCCTCCCACAACCTCCCCCTATCCACCGATGGAAACGCGCCTTTGAGATTCACAAAAAACGCGTACACTCTCGACCCCTTCTTCGCTAATTCTCAATCCACCACGTGCTCCAGAACGTAGATATTGTCGATAGTACTCCTGCCAGCCCTAAAACCCGCCTGCGTCTCCGGCAATATTCCTTTCCCCTCGACATCCTTCCACAACCTCTCCGCCAACACCATCGCGTATACTTCATACGCCGTATTCATAAGCGTAATCCCTCTACAATTTTCCTGTCTATCCCTATCTCCTTTCTTATACAGTGGCACTATTAATCCTTCTCTCCACCCTCCTGGGAATCCCTCCCCCCTCCATACTTTCTTCACTACCTCCTTCAGCCTCTCACTAACCTCTTGTGTACTAAACAGCCATGCTTCGTTCTCTACCCCGTCCAGCCATGCTGCTTTTGACCTTCTTAACTTCCTTATCTGCTTCTCTATCTCATCGTCATTCAACTCCTCCATCTCTGCCTCCCCCGTTCTTCTACTCCCACCATCCCTCTTCCGTGAATCTAAGCCCTGAAATGATTCTTTAAAAAAACTCCCTCCACTCCTCACTCCCTATCTTCTCGCTTATCCCCACTCGACGCTTCCTAAACCTATTTATTATCTTCCAGACGTCCCCCTCTGTCTTAACATTTCCCAAATCCTCTTCCAGATCTTTCTCCTTTTCCTGAGCTTTCTTTTTACACATCAATCTAAACCCCTTCCTCATTTCTACTTACTCCTCCTTTTTCGCATTACCCTTTTTCCATTTCTTGTACTTCCTCTTCACCTTCCTGTTCATCTTTTTACATTCCCTATCCCACCACGGCTTCACCATTCCTTTCTTCTTCTTTCTAAATACCTTCTTTTTCACACACCCTTTCACCTTCTCTTTCAGATCTTCCCATATCTCTTCCACCGACTCCCCTTCAAAGCGTACCTTTCCTAACTGCTCCTGATACTTCTCGATCGCCTCCCTCGTCCAGGTCACCCTCTCCCCTATCGATACTTTTTCCCCATCTTGCCATCCGCCACCCTCCCCTCTTATCCAAAGTCTTAATGGCTGTTGGTCTGATTCCACCCTCCCCTCTACTGCGAATTTGTCCGTCTCCTCCCATCCTTGCACATTCATGACCACATAGTCTATCACTGATACCCCCACCTTACTTACATATGTGTATTCTCCCTCTTCGTCCCCAGTTGCCATACCATTCGCCACCTCCCAGCCTCTATCCTCCATCCAGTCCCTTAGAATCTATCCCTCCTTATTTATTATCTTATCCTTCGCTCTCCTTTCGAAGCTCTCCCTTTCCCTGTAAAGGCCCCCTTCCCTTCCCATCTTCGCATTAAAGTCCCCACCCAGCACCACCATACCCTCCTCTCTTTCGCCTAGCAAGTCTTCCACCCTTTCTTTAATTCTTTCCATCCCATCCTTACTGTAAACTGTTACAAACTTACACGTTAGCCCTCCTATCTTTACTTCCCTCATTTGCACTCCCTTCCCCTCTTCCTCTCCATGAACTTTTTCCTCTAATCCATCTCTAACCCCCGTTATAATTCCCCCACTGGCCCTTCCTTTCTTCTTCACTCTGACCACCTCCTGGAGTCTCCACCTATATCCCGTGGGCAGCTTCGGCTCTATTTTATCCCATTCCTTTCTCTCTACCCACGTCTCGACCAGTGCCACAATATCAAATTCCTGGATATACTACCCTGCATTACCCCCATCCCCTACTTCCTACGAAACAAATCCCCCTGCACTTCCTTCAACACCT
>CAKNYM010051072.1:64677-83979 GCA_932195095.1 Andricus curvator
CCCCTACTTCCTACGAAACAAATCCCCCTGCACTTCCTTCAACACCTCTTTCTCCTCGTCCCGCACCCACATTTTCTCGTCTACTCTTATTTTCCGATATCCTACCTTCGCTCATCTCCATTCTCTCCTCTCCTTTCTCGTCAAATCTTGATCGATGAAAACTCCCTCATCCTTTATTCTATTCTTATTTTGCATTACCTCCAACTTCTCTTCCCAGCTCTCCAACTCCACAACCGCCACTTCCTTCTCCTTTCTCCCCTCCAACTTAATTTTCCCTACCATGCCTTTAACCCACCCTATGCTCTGTAGTAGCGCTTCCACGCCCTCCCTTTCTTCTCCGCTCTTAAGCTTCAACCCTCTTATCACGATATTATTTCTCCCGTCTGCCTTCTCTGTTCTCTCCATTCTCAACTCCATTGCCCTTATCCTTTCCCTATCCGCCCTCTCCTCCTTTGCATTCCTTCGCTCTTCCACTTTCTCTTCTATCATATTCTCTACCCTCTCCCAAATACCTTCAATTTAACTCCCCCCACCCCCGTCTCCTACTTCCATTTCCGTCCTGCCCTCCACCTTCTCAAGTCTTTTTTCCGTCCTTTCCTTCCACACCCTAATATCCTCTTCCATCTGCTTTATTTTATCCTCTTTCCTTTCCCTCTCTAACCCTTCTACTCTCTCCCTCAGCTCTTTCACCTCCTTTTTCCATCTCCCATCTCTGATTCTCAAGTCCTCCCTCATGCCTTCCATCTGCTCCTTAGTCCCCCTTACGTCCTCCCTCATCCCCTTGATCTCGCCTACCAGCATCCCGAGAGCCTGCTTCTCTGACTTTCCCTACATTTTTTGGGGGTGACCTACGTGTTCTCCTACTTTTTTTAAAATGACTCTCTACCTCGCTTTTCTCCGGAATCTCTTGGCTGTCTCTCTTCCTCTTCAAGAAATCCTCCCCGTTACTTGCGCTAGATTCTCTCTCCCTTACCTTCTCGCTTCCTTCGTTCCCACCGTTCCGATTTCTCCCTCTCCCCGACGCGCCGCTCGACACCGGACCACGCACTGTTGGCCGTCGTGGCACGTGGAAAATTTCCTCCCCTTCAATTTCACTAGCAGCACTGCCAGCACTCTCACTGCTCATCTCCCGCTCTGCCGCCGGTAACTGGGACCTCTCCATGCAGTAACGTCCGCAGCCGACAGATGTCTCTGAAGAATCGCCGCCAAATTTTCCCTTTTTTTTTCTATTCCTCACAGAACCTGCAGACATCCCTTTCTCTCCCTTAACCTCCCCTAACTCTGCGAGAACCACCCTTGACTCCCGACCACAAACTCCCCCGACTCCTTGCCAACTTAACCTCACTTTCTCTATCTACCTAAATCCCACCTCACACCTACGCTGAAAATTACTTCTTTATCTCCCCAATTCACTCCACACAACTCTACTCACCTCCTAGGCTTCCACCCTCACACTCCACTCACACCTTCCACACAAATTCCGTAAAATCCTCTCACCACCTGTCACTGAACACGTTCTCACTTCCGCCACCAACATGCAAGTCCTGCATTCGTTTATATAATTTGTTTATAACATATACAAATATGTTTTAAGAACGACGTTTTGTGATGTAACTTCACTATTAAATAAATTTCAAGTCATTTTAGTGAAAGCAGAATGTATTTCTATGATTAAATGGCCGAATAGTTGAATTGTTTATAGAATTTGTTCATCACGTTAACGAATATTTTCAAGCAATAAAGTTATTGAATTTTTCATCGCTCGCATAATTCTCTTTGGAATTTAGTCAATAGTATTTAAAAAAAAAATATCAAAATCGATTAAGAATTGTCGGCTCAAGGCTGTTTTGGAAGACATTTTTTTATACAGTTACGTGCGAAGTTCGATTTCTCATGCCTGCGGAAGAGACGCGAAGTGCCCGATTAGCACATTAGTGCGCGAGGTAAATCGGCCAGTTTTTCGCACACTACTGATAGCCAATCAAAAAACAGCATTCACATTCAGCCACGGCTCTGTTTTTGGTTAAATGTCAAGTTAGACATTAACTTCAATGTTCAGGTTGTTAGTTTGTTGACACTAGATACCACGTACATGGCAGTAATAAATATTGAATAATAAGTTTAAAATGAGTTATAGTGATTGTGAAGTTAATACACCGCCAAGAATCATCGAAGCAGCATCAAACGTGTCTTTTAATTTACTGCCGGACAAATAAAAAAGAAAATATACGACGAAAATTGAAAATATTCCCCACCGGACCCCGTCAGAGGTTCGCCCCTGAACCTCAGTTTGACTAATTTTTAGAATCGAAATTCTCAAACCCAAATTCAAAAAATAGTATGTGGGACGCGTGCGCGTAGGTGATTCGAGACGAGTCACACTCATCTCGAATCACCTACTTCGCGTACTTATCTCACAATATACTATTGACGTTTGAAGAAGAGCCCACCTTGAGGTCATGATAGGCCCGCGTCCTTGTACTCTAAAACAAAAAGAACAGAGCCGGTAGATTTGCTTATCTGAGCCTGTTAATATGTGCCACCCACCCTGGTAGGGCAATCACGAATAGTGTTAAAAGAAATATCGTTGAATGAAAAAGTGGACTAGAAAGAGTGCCGTGCTTGAAGTAGCGTAGCGGCCGAGTTGATCCCCGGAGTCGAATCCCTGCATCGGATCGACTCAGCAGGGAACCGATCATAATAAAATGCATCGGCTAAGTAGTAGTACCAAGCAGTAGTGCCCAGCGTAGAGTGACGCAGTGGTCAAGTAGTAGTGCCCAGCGTAGAGTGACGCAGTGGTCAAGTAGTAATGCCTTGTGTAGAGTAACGCAGCGGCCAAGTAGTAGTGCCCTGCGTAGAGTAAGGCACCGGCCAAGTATTAGTGGCGTGCGTGAAAGAACGCAACAGTCAATGGCAATGCTTAGCGTTGAGTAACACATCGGCCTAAAAAGATGCTGGAAAACGAGCGCAAGTCGCTCCTCAAATTAACAGTTAAGAGGTTGAGGTCTCCACAGCTTTCGACGTGATGACCTTGCTAGCTAGGAACTTGTTAAGCGATTCAAAGGTAGGCTGGGTATCCTTAGGTCCTAGTTAATCCTCCCATTCTACAATGGGATAGAATTATTATAGATATTTATTTTAAAATTTGTTCTCGGGTGAACCCTGGTTTTCATCATCAGCCACGCACTAAGTCAAGTGCCTGATGAGATGAGGATGTTATAAATTAATTGAATACGATGTTTGAAATATTTTGCGATGATGTTGTAGTAGGTACAAAATTAGGAGTATGGTGTAGTTTAGAGTTCGTCTTTTATCGCTGTTGTCCTGACACAGCGGCCTCGAGCGTTGAAGGTGACAATAGTCGCCTCTGGATGCTTTCTTAGAGCTACCATTATTCTTATTATTAAAAAATGAGGAAGCTCATTTTTTTCTCAGGCTTGATATGGTTACAGCCCAATATGTCGAAGGCATTTTTGGTAGTGATGGATTTTTTGAATAGTCTGCACAGGGCTGTCCCGGTATATATAATCAGTCAAGGACGAATTTTTGTAATACAATCAAGTGAGCTGATAAGAGCAGTATGCCTTATTTGACATATTGGGCAAAGCCTGGTTTTTACCCCACCATTCATGGACCGGGTTGCAGCCAACTGCATGATGGGGGGACCTACAGCTTAAGGTGGGATTCGAACCACCGGAACCTCTGTAGAAGTACATAGAAAAATTTCCAGAGGTACCGGCTCAGGGATTGAACCCCGGATCTCTAACGTGAAGCCCTAGCGCCTAACCGCCTGAGCCACCGAGGTCTTATGCTTTTTATTAATATTTTTAAAAACTTGTTCTTGGGTGAACCCGGTTTTTCATCATCAGCCATGGACTCAATCAAGCGCCTGATGAGATGAGGATGTTATAAACTAATTTAATACGATGTTTGAAATCTTTTCCGACGATGTTGTAGTAGGTACAAAATTAGGAACATGATGTAGTTTGGAGTTCGTCTTTTACCGCTATTCTCCTTACACAGTGGCCGCGAGCGTTGAATGTGACAATAGTCGCCTCTGGATGCTTTCTTAGAGCTACCATCTGCCACTTCACAGGGGTTTATTCGCTTTCTTCCCGATGGTCTAGGAAGCTCCTTACTATGCGACAGGTTTGTAATAAAACCGCCTTTTGAGCTTCTTTCTGTACCATACTGACTTCTAAATTTTCAAGATGTTCAGTTTTACTTCATGCTTCAGCTTGCTGTACTTCTAGATCTTGGTTGTGTAGGTTGTCTGCAAATTCCGGTTAAGTGGACAAGCAAGGTCGATGATGTTGACTCTTCCACATTTTTTCTCACGAATCACTTTGTTAAATCAATTAGCTTGGATATAATGATCCGTCTGGATAGTAACATCCCAATATAAGATGTAATCTTCGTTTTCTAAAACGGGCACTGGAATGTATCTATAGAAAGGCATCCATTCTGTTAAGAGTCCAAGGTTTAGGGAAAGTTGTTGATGTATAATGCCCGTCACATCATTATGTCTGTGCGAATATTCTCACGTCTTGATGTAACACGTATTTGCGATAATTTCTGGTACTCACTACCCTGTCCTGAATTTCAAATAGTCATGTGGTACGGAAGGAAACGCTTGTTTGTAGTCAATGAACGTCATGTGCAAGTTTCTTTCATGTTTACGAGCTTGCGTCATGGCAACAGCGTCTATGGTCACTAGATGTTTACTGCCTGAGAGTTTTTACAAGATCCTTTTTGTTCTTTTTTAAGGATGCCATTCTCGTCGCAGTGAAAATATACCTTATTTCCAATGATAGTTGTAAGGCATTTATAAATTGTTGGAGGACAGGCTATCGGTCGAAATGTAGATGGATTTTTAGCTTCTGGTTTTTTAGGCAACATATACGTAGTACCTTTGAGCATAAAGCCTGGCATCAGATTTGGATGTTCGATGATCTTCTGAAAACACCTTGTCAACGCAGGGTGTGCACTCGACAGGTACTTGTACCAGAAATTGTGCACCGTGTACGGATCTGGAGCTTTCCAGTTACTTGACCTTTTCAAAAACGCTGAAACATCGAATCTGTAATGTTAGTCATCCCAATTTCTGGGTTATTGCTTGCTCTTGCGTCTAAATTGCTTCTGTTCGTTTTTCCTCAAGCATCCGACCAGTAGTTAGTCATGTCTTCCAATTGAGGGACTTCGGTGTCTTGCTGGTTATTTTGCTTTACACGCAGTTCACGGTAGGACCTTCTTTTATCTGCCTGAAAGGATTGATTTTGTTGCCTTCTTGCACTATTTTTCTTCTACCGACGCAGTCTAGCAGTAAGTATATCTAGTCTCTGCCGTTGGGAGTCTATAATCTTATACAATATTGCTGGTGTCAATGTCTCGATGTACCGAGGATGGCTGATTTTAGTAACATGGTGTATCAACTTTCTGGTTCTATTTCCTTTCTTCTATTGAGCCAATCAAACCAATTTGAACCTTTCTTTCCTGACATCTATATCTAATCTGATCTTCCATCGTGGATCTTTATCCCTTCGTGGTTCAAAGACTGCATTTGTAGGCCTAGTTCTGCGGCCCAACGTTTTAACGGTTGCCACAGCTGCACAATACGCAAGAGTTTGCACTTCTAACGCAGTTAGTGTTGCGTTCAAATGCATAGGTAAAACCTTGCTGTTCAGGTGTTCTCTTAGTACACGCAGATACTTTGTGATGTTCGTCTTGGGCAGAGAATGGTTTTGTGTTGGTTCTTTATGTCTGAAGTCTAGTAAAGCACGGCCAAAATTCCTTTCAAGGGGCTGTAGCTTTTCTGGGATTTCGTTGTTTACATCAACGTTGTTAATGTCCGGATGTGGTTCTAGTGGATCCGGTACTTGATGTACATTGTCCGTAGCACCTATGCCTTCAGCTATAATCAGGTCTCGTTGTCCACATCTTCCAAAGGGAGTTCACCAATAGGAAGCTGCTGTTCCACTTCCATTTTGACGGCAGATATTTTAACAGCCGAAAGCAATCTGTTTACAGATATTGAGCGTTTTTGGTCTGTTAGATTCTGCTAATTTATTCTTGTTTTGTAAGGTAAAGAGTCCAGCTATAACGTCAGTCCCACCCGACTTCGGTCAATGTAGGGGGAGTATAGGGATAGAACTAGAACCGAAAGAGTCGTAGTCATGGTCATTTCTCCATAGTTTCCGCAAATTTCATATATTCCCATCTGGTGTTAACTGAATTTCGAGCTAAACTTAAATCAATTCAATCAATTCTTCGGCTCGTTTGTACCTAAAAATAAAAGTTTCTTTTGTGGGAAATGGAATTTCAAACCGAATTTAACTTGATTTAAATTATTATTTTTCGTTTTGTACCGGAAATTTAATTTCAAACCAAATTTAAATCAAATCAATCAAATTAATCATTGAATTTTGGAAAAGTACTCATCTTTACGTTGATCGGCAATGCAATAATTCAAAAATACTAGAAATGTTCGACATTTGTCACACGTACGCGTAGAAAAAAAGTAAGAGGGATTTTAGTGCATTTTGAGAGACTGAGCTCACAGCGCCTCTCGCTTGGCCCTTTGGACGCCGTCATCATCGAATGTTGCCGGCGGAAATTCTAAGAAGGCGGTGTATCAAGGGCTATTATATCAAGATATGTTATATCAAGGTTCTAGGGTAAATGATCGAACAGTAGTTACAATAAGTATAAATTTAGAGGGATGTGTAGCACAGCAAATGTATGGATGTACGCGAGCGAGTCCGAGCGCTCAGGCTTAGTTAGTTTAATTAGTTTTAATGTGGGTGGGGGCCCGTGAGGTCCTCCCTGGCGCTCAAGCACTAAAGCCTGTTGTACCGTACCCGTATTTATTCTCAAGGCAGTACTCAGAATCCGGCTACCTTCACCGAGTATTTAGATCTCTGGATTTTCGTTGTTTCCAACGTTCTGGAAATATACCTCTCTGGTTCCAGGCATATCACATCGCACAGTAAACCGGACGAACTCACATTTGTACAGCAAATAAACACAAAGCACGACACACAAGAGAGCACGCTTCAACGAACCCGGATCCACATAGTTGCTTGCTATGCACCTGGCTTTAGCGGGCTAGCGACAGGTGGCACCAGCGTTTTTTACCTTAAACTGTGAAGTATTGATGTGAGCACTGTTTAAACTGTGTTTTTTCGTGAACAATTGTTCTAATATTTATAAAAGTGATTTTATGTGAAATAACTTCTCCTGTTTTTGAATATGAAACATAAAATTGACAATCGTCTGCTACAAGCGGTTGCAGATTACACAAGAAGGCTGCAGAATGTATGAAAGTTCAACGTTCCGAACTTTTCGACGCCTCACCCACTCTGCCATTCGGCAGCCTCCCTAGCAGACCGCAGAAGGAGAATACAGCCAGGCTAGGGTGGGTGGAGCGATCCCTACGTGGTCATCAGTTAAATGCACAGATTCGAAGCACTGTCCAGGGGTGTTATGTAAGTGTATGTGTGTATGTGTTCATTACTTGAAATCGACCAACGACCACCGAGCGTGAGTCCCCCGTGGAGGCCTCAAGCGCAAGGAGATTGCTGTCTCATTTTCGAGTCTTCTCAAAATGGACTAGTGACCCCTAAGGCTAGTCCCCTCGACATGGGGCCTCACCTAGGTTCGTAACCAGCCTCTTCTGAGCGGACCTATAGTTTTAAGGTGGGTTCCGAACCACCAAAGCCCCGGTAGTAGTATATAGAAAAATTTCCATTGGCGCCGGTTCAGGGATCGAACCCCAGTCCACCTGCACGCAAGCCTGACACGCTATCGTCTGAGCCACCGAGGCTTATATCGACCTGAATTTAGGAATTATGAGTTTAAACAAAAATCGCATATACGTATCAGGTTGATCATAAAAAATAAACACTTCGTTTTCTTACGAGCGAAAGGTACATAACGGTAGTTCGTGGGATTGTAGAAGGCAGATTAAAAAAAAGATGTTCAAACAATATTTAGAGGTGGCCCATCGTCTTTTAAGTTCTTATGAAAATAATGTGAGCAAAATAAACTTTCTGCATTTAAGTTTTTAACCGCCAAGTTATCTACTTTTTAAAGCTCGTCAGTTTTTAAAATTGTTTAATGAAATTCTCAGGAATTGCAGTTCAGGGTGTCCTTCGACTGGCAGACCATTCAGAATTTGAAAATCTTAGTTCAGAAAGACGTGATTTTTTTTTTGACCCAAGGGCGTAAATTGGAATTTTATGTATTCTAGAGTTTAGTTTATCGAGAGAATTTTTCGCAGGCAAACCCTTCTCGCGACGAACATTTTGAGAAAAGTATGATAAAGTTGTTTAGAAAGTTTTCGAGTTTTCTGGACTTACCACAGCTCCACATCAGAAAAATCTAATAATTATATTTTCTGTTGATATGTCAATTAAAATAATTCCAAGAAAAGTTTTGACGTGTAAGATAAACGAAGTAAAAAATTTCTTTTAATTTATTTATTGGTAGTTGATAGAACAGTAATAATTCATTATTTGAATAGAAAAATTATTCAAACTTTTATCTTGTTTTTGCAAGTTTTTCGAACATTTCGTCCCAATTTATTCTCGTATCTTTTTCGTTTTCTATCTTGATTTGTAGGAGGTATATTTTCCATTTGAATATAAATTGAAAAATCACCATTTGTTTATTAAATAATTTTTTGGTCAGCAAAAACTATTCAGTTTATACTCAAACACTTCTTTAAACTTAGCTTTGTAATGCCCAGAGAAGTTTTAAAGACCAGCCGATCTTTTTTAATTTTTTAATATTTTTAGGTGAAGTGAAAAAAACATGTGCCTAGGTTTGTTTACAAAACGAATTCTCAAGGTCACTTACCAGTCAGGCAGTTATGCAGATATAAACATTACGTATATTAGGGTATCCTACATTTGAATCCAAATATTACAAGCAAAAAATACATGAAAAGTTAAATTGAGTTTGTTAAATTTGTATTCACTAAGAAAAATATCGACTTACAAGCAAAAAATTACTTGGGAAACACCATAGCTCATTCGAGCGCTGCCATAAACTAAAATCAATACTGATTTTTTTGGATTTATGAATTCATAAGGAAAAAACCGTATTTTTTCGACTTCTTCCAAGCTATTTATTCAGAATTGTACATAAAGTTTCGGAATCGGACCGATTCCCTCATCAGATTATCTATTATAGAGTATAAACTATTAGAAACGTATCATGTAAAGTAATAAAACATAATAATAAGAGTTAAAAGAATAGCAAACTACGTTGCATTTTATATTTCACAGAATTATTCAGACACAAGTTTGTAAGAAATATTCATGTTTTTTCGGAACCAATTGTATATAAATATGGAGAAGAAAATATAAAAAAAATAAAATGACGGGTGTCGGGGCAAAAACGTGAAAGTTCATCCGGACAAATTTTTCAGGAGAGAGAAAAAACTTTCTCAAAAATCGATTTCTTAGAAAAACAAAAAATGAGAAAGTACATTCGAGATGTGATGGAGCTCCAGAGATCTCAATAAACAAAATGTTTAATAAGTTAATATTTTCCGAGATACAGATCGTCAAAAATCGACTGCTGTCAAACCCGTGAAAGTCCATGAAATTTTTGTTTGTTTTTTTAGATCCCAGATAACATAAAACATACGCCCGAAAGATTATGAATGCATTACGAGACAAATAGAAGGCTCAAATGTAAAAAATTAAATTTAAAAAATCGTTTCATTAAAAAAAAATGGATTTTACAATATTACATACATATCGTGGGTGTGGTGAGCCCACACTTGTAGTTATGTACTACAAGAAACTATCCACCTAGAAACACTACCCGAATCGGGTAATGTTCACGCCTACCCTGAAAGGGAAATGGCTTAATGGTATACTACTACTACTACATACAGTGTTATTTTTATACAAAATATTTAGTTTATTTGTATTTTGTAACTATTTAGGACAGTTTAGCCCGCGATTCCTTCTTTTTCTCCAAACTGAATGCATTTCCGGTTTCATTTCCCCGTTTTCAGTTTGAAAAACCAAATTCCTGTTTGAAGTTGGATATATCCTTTCACCACAATGTCCGGTAGAATTTTAGAGAATTTTTAAGCCAATAAAACGCTCATTTTTGCTCATTTTTGGAAAAAAGTGAAATCCATTAAAATAAGTTTATAGCAGATAGTGAAAAGTTACCTGTATGATGTCTCATCTTAAGCTCCTGAGCACTCGTTACAATAAGAATGCTTCTCTGACAAAACGATGCATTGGCGCATGCTTGCAAACGCGTAGAAAGGTTCTTACTTCATAGGCGTAAGGACTAGCAGTACTATATATAATAAATTAAATGTATTTGAATAATAATGATTTAACAGTCGAAACGTTATGAAAGATGAAGTGACATAATAACTGAATGATAAAACTAAAAAAGATGTTTAAAAATTAAGATCGAAAAGAAATCTATTTTATCATGAATAGTTTTATGCAAAATGAGCATGAAAAAGATTCACAATTAAAAAAATAGAATTCCAAACTTCCTCACTTTTCGGCTCATTAGAGACAAAAGTCACCAAATGAAAAAAGAGGGAGAAAAAGAGAAAAAGTCCACCAAAACTAACCTCTCACTTTTTCCTTTCTCTGTCCTTTTTATACTACCAGGGAACCAACATGTTTCGGGGCCAATTTAGACCCCCTCATCAGGGATTATTTATAGGAAAAGTACAAGGTCTGATTAATAGATTCTTATGCTAGTTAAAAAATCAAACATAAACCTGCAATTAAAAAGAGATATATCCGTACATAAATACAAATATACATACATGTATACATATATAATACATACACACATGCATATATATTTCCCTTTTTAAAGGTTACTTTATCTAATTTTGTATTCATTAGTGAAAAAATGACAAAGATATAAAAAATCATTCGTTATAATAAGAATAAATAAGTATTTGAAATTCGATATATTCAAAGAATTATTTAGAATTAAAAAATGGTAATCATTAACTTCCTGTGTATGGATGTATATATGTATTATAATCCAAACTGTTTCACACAGTACATCACGACACTAATTAAAAATTACTTTTGAAAGTCACAAACACAGTCTCGAAAGATTGAGGACATTTTATTTTAATATATCTTGAAAAATAAAAATTTTATTTAAATGAAAATATCACTATCAAAAAATACGTGGTGGAGTATTCAAAGTCACGAGGCCAACTAACCTTCCTTTCTAACACGAAAACTCACACGGCATTGCCAGATTTTTAAATCGTTCCATCCTACTTTTTAGAGATAGAGAAGCATTTAATCAAGACCCTTCTTTATAGTCCTTCACTTGCCAGGACAAGTGACACCATTTTCAAGGAACCGATCGAAATAACCCAAACATCGTAAAACGCACATGTTACAAGAAATTTTACAGATTTAAGGAAAACCCAAACTATAAGAAATCGTTCAAAAATCACTATGAATTATTCAGAAATGAATACAAAAAACAAGATATCAAAAGTGATCTGAAAATAAAAAGACATAAGTAAAAAATGTTTAAGGCAAATTCAGCATAACATTATTACAAAGGTACTCATTGGTACATAAGAACAATTATGCACATATTTTATATATGGCATCTTCCTCAGAAAACTTTTGGTTAGAGGCATGGAGGGTATCACAACTTATTTTTGATAAGCATCTGGGTGATTTTTTAAATTCAAAAAATATGTACATCCTATATGGCAACCTTATTTTTAGATAATTACCAGGATAACATTTTAAATAATATGTACATCCCATTAGCAACCTTATTTTTCAATAAGTACTGGGATGACATTTTTTAGAAAAGTATTCTGACATATATCATGTATAAATGTAAAAATTGGTTAAAACCTGAAAATATGTAAATTATGAATATTTCGGAAAATAGATCATAGTGCCCAGATCTAATTTTTATGGGTGATTCTGAACCAATCTATTTAGATTATTACATTTTCCAAATAGGAAAAGAAAAAATCCAAAAAATTGTAATGTTTTTCTAACATTGCTAATATTTAATGCATTCTTCTTTCAAAAATTTTTAAATAAAAAGATTTCTTTCAATAAATTGAGGTAAAATTATTTAGACTCAATTGAAAGAATTCTGAAAATATTCATAAGCAAACCCTGCAGATTGGAACGAATCATGAGTTTACTGTCTCTATTTTAAAAATTAAAAATCTGCCCGCTTCGCGGGCACATTCTCATGGCGCGCTTCGCGCGCGGCTCGCTTCGCTCGCAAGTTTGAGCGCGCCTAAGGCGCGCGACTGTTGGATCTCGCGCTTCGCGCTCGATCATATATTTATCTCGCGCTTCGCGCTCGATTATGTATTCACCTCGCGCTACGCGCTCGGGCGTATTTGCATCGCGCTTTACGCTCGGCTCCTCTAGATTTTTGAACTTCGTGTTCGACTTCGATGAAAAGAAAAAGTTTGTTTGCAAATGTTATAAAATTATCAAAACCTCTACATATTAAGTGATTGTTAAATTTGTTTTTATTTTAAACTGAAAAGGAACTTTATTTACTCAAGGTTCTATCGACCTTAAGGAACACATTCTCATCCAGACACTCGCGCTTCGCGCTCGATATTTGATTTGAAAATCATTTGAACCGTATGATAGAAACAAAAAAGTTTGAGCGCACTTACGGCGTGCGATTTGGTAAATACACTGAGCGCGCACTTTGTGCTTCGTGTTATATGTTCTTCATATACAAATTACTAAATTGGTATTTGATTTCAAATGAAAAGTAATGATATAATTCAGGCGACAAATTTTATTAGTTAACATTTTATTTTAGCTTGTGCCGTTTATCAAAAAAGTTAATTTTTTCATTTTGAATATATTCTTACCACAAAAATTGATTACGGGTTTGTAAGTCTTTTTTGAATGCACAATTTTTGTTCATTCATATGTTTTCGTACCTTGCATTGTTTTTTCAAAAATTTGATTTTTTTTACTGTCAATGTTATTTTCACGAATAAAACAAAAACCACGCATCCTATCGAAACGTGAGTCACAATAAATTTGTACCTCTTCCTTGGATGAACAAATTTTGTTTCAGTCATTTTTTCGTAGCTGGTAATATTAGTCTGAAAATTGGATTTTTCTATTTTCAATGCTGTTTTTTACGAATAAAACAAAAACTGCGCGTCATATCAAAAAGTGAATGATAAGAAATTTGTAGATCTTTTTTAGGTGCACAATTTTGGTGAGATGATCTTTTCTGGTATCTTGCATAGTTTGACAGCAAAATGGCTTTTTTGATTTTTCATTAATTTTTTGTGCGATCAAAATTTGAATTTTTTATTTTTCAAAAAATTCAAAAAGTTGTTATGAAAATATTATAGGGTGTTCAAAAAGCAACGTTTTTCTCCTCTTGACTTTTTTTCATATCGTACGTTTTTCAGCTTAAAATGTTCATTTTCGTTTGTTTTTTGGAATTTTGAAAATGCTATAACTCCAGTAATTTTTTTTTTATCACGAAAAGTCATAAGAATATTTTGTTCGTCATTTTGCGTACTACTAATAACCGTACATAGAATTTTCAAATCTTCCAAAAAAGTGGTCTCAAAAATTTTCAAAATGTGCTCACTTTTTGGATTTTCATCCAAAATAGCTGGTTAACGAACTCGTTCTCTATTTTTCGGCCATAAAACAGTGTGCCAAAGCTCAATCAAATCTGATCATTTTTTCGAAAGTTATCGTGGCTACAGACAGACAGACAGACTGACAGACAGACAGACAGACTACAGACAGACAGACACCTTGGTAAAAATCGTTTTTTCTAGCTCAGGGGGTCTCAAAACGTGGAGATTTGATGAAAACCGACTATGTCAAATTTTACATAAAACCAATACCTTCTCATTAGAATGAGAATGTAAAAAACTAAGATCGAAAAGAAATCTATTTTATCGTGAATCATCTCGTCAGACACGGGATGGGAGTGGACTTAATATAGTGAGTCTAAAATCATGTTGCAAGATTCATTGAAATAATCTAAGTCAGTTACTTTGTTGAGACAATGCTCTCCTTCTTTTTTAATGAAAACCATTTCAGCAAAGGCACGTTTATAATAGTTGGGTTCAAAATGTAGGATTTCGATCTCCTCCTATTTCATGGCAGTTGGATCGCCATAATGGCATTGAATCAAATGTTTAGCGATAACTTCATGATTTTTTTTCACACGGTTGATGTTACTTTTATTTTATTTTAATCGAAAGGGAAGGGGGCATTTTGTTTGTCCTACGTAAGTCCTATCACAGCTACAAGTGATTTTATGAACTACATTACATTGATCTAAAATATTTCATTTCTCTTTTCCTAATTTTATAAATTTATTCAACTTGGAGTCAACTCTAAGTACATTTTTTATTTTAAATTCGCTTGATAACCTTTTGGAATTTTGTATAATCGTGCGTAAGAATGGAATGGAGATGATCTCCTGTTTAACATCAGTTATTCCGTCACCATTTTGGATGTTGTTAGTAGGTTGGTCTTTCTTTAAATCTAACTCAGAAATTCTTTTTTTTATGTATTTCTTTACGGACTCATTAGGTCAATTGTACCGTAAGTACTCTTTAGCAATCTGTAGGTTATCCAAGTAGAAAAAATTATATGATAGAAAAATAGCGACATTAATAAGGTTTTTAACAGTCCCTATGTCATGTTGAATAGGGTGGTTGGGTAAAAAATTAAGTCATCCGGAGTAAGTTGCTTTTCTAAACCAATCCGTAATAATTATGTTATTTTCGTCTTTGCAAAGTTGTAAATTGAAAAAGCTAGTGGAATTCTTGTTTTCAATTTCAAAGGTAAATGCGACCCTTCTCATTTTCCTCAAAATAATTTTTTAAAAAAGCTTGATTCTTTCCCTTTAAAATCGGCCTAGGCTGCAAATCGGATTATAGGAATTAGTTGCTCTACAGAGGGTCTTAAGCACACGGGTACTAAATCTCCCACAGGAGTAATGTTGAGAATAAGACAATGACTATTGTTATAAACATTTTAATAAACAAATTATACATTTTTGGATTTTGTCGATCTCCCGGTTAATTTTCTTATTAAACTACTTCAAAACCAATCAAAAATTATGATTCGTAAATACAGACAGATGTAAAAGTGAAATATCGTTCTGTTTATAAAAATATTATAAACAAAATTTTTTGATCAGAGAAAAAAATATTGTTGAGATGTTTAATTCTGACGTTCTATTTGTTTAAATAACTAAGTCTTAGAGATGGGCTTAATGATTTTCTGAAGCATTTAAAGCATTACTAGAAAAAATACATAGAAATCGGTTAAGAATTGTCGGTTGTAGTGGATTATGAACAGTAAATTCCTGATCCAGCTCACTGTGCGGCTCGTGGTACCCGTGCGCTTAAGACCCTATGTACGGCAAACAATTTCTCCCATCCCGTTTTTAGTCGCACATTACTAAAGAATATTTTAATGCTTTTCTCAAGTTTGAGATAAATGTGAAATCTATGTAAATTGTGACTACCCGCTGGCAGAAGCGACAGCTATCAGTCCAAAATCTTGTTCTTCTAACAGGGACGTTGGGACGTTTCATGCTGTTGCGTGTACGTCCCTCGAGAGGCAAGACGGTACGCACTGAACCGTGAACCACGTCGCACTTCCGGATTGCCAAATTTATATATCTTTATTAATAAAGTTACTTATTCATTTTTATTAAGTCTTGCATTCCTCGATTTATTTTATATACTATCGAATTCCCAAAGTGGTGACCTCGACGTGATGCAAACGCAGCTTTTTTTTAAAGTGAAAATTCGAGGAAAACTGTGGTTGAAAAAGAAGCTGGGACGAGAAGGACAGCGACGCGACGCATAGAGTAAATAATCTCTCCTACCATGACGCGGTGCGCAACCCACCTTTCTGACAACCAGGCCCATAAATGTGGTTCGCGCAAGTTGAAACCCAGTTTGCCCTATCGAACGTACACCTTATAGCTATAAAATTTATTACATTGCTGCAAATCTGAACTCTAAATACGCCGCGGAAGTGCGCGATGTTTTGACCCTGCCCGAGGAAGACCCTGGTAAATCCTACGCTAATTTAATAGCTCAGTTTATCGACCGGCCAAGCATGTCTCAAGATCATAAAACGTGCTGCCTCTTAGAACATGAGGAAATCGACGATCCGACGCCATCGCAGTTCCTCCAAAACCTATGAGGACTCGCGGGCAACGTTTTTCCCTGTACCGTTTTACGACCTCTCTGGCTCGGTCGACTGCCAACAGCCGCGCAAGCTATCCTGGCAGTTCAGGATCAAGTAACTCTGGACAAACTCACAACTTGCGGACGCGATCGTGACGATGCTAGGCCCAAAGACTTACGTAGCGGAAGCTTCGGCGCAGCTGATGCAAACGGTCCCAGGCCTGGTAGACCTCGGTGCCCTTTTTGAGCAGCTTTCCCTCGTAACTACCAGACTTGCTAATATGACGGCAGCAATCGAGGAGGTAACTTCCGTTTCGTTCCATCGCGGTCTTTCTCAATCGCTCAGCTAAAAAGGACGGTGTGTGTTGGTACCACGTGCGTTTTGTGGATGAGGCAAAACTTTGCAACAAACTGTGCACTTACCTACAGGGTATCGGTCAAGGTCGACACTGAAAGAGGCCAGCGGGCCTTGTCCGAAGTCTCGCCGCCTCTTCGTGATGAGCACAGTAACGAAAACGCAATTTCTGGATACAGGAGCCGACATTTGTGTTTTCCCGCGCACTATGCTACGCGGACGAAGGTTAAGGTCGATTTACACCCTTTTTACGGCCAACGACAAATCCATTGCGAGGTATGTTAAGCTGGCACAACACTATTGAAGTATAGAGATGTAACCTAATTCATAATTTAGGGCTAATTTGGGCCCCTATTGCCAAATTTAGGGCTCTATTATTTTTTTTTAAATAGTGTTTGCGCTAGCTTAAAGTTAAGCTAGCCGAACATTGCTGTAAAACTTACTAAAAATAATTTTACATCATACAATAATTTAAGGCTCATTTAGGGCTCTGGGAATGTAATAATCAAAAATTAAAAAAAAATTTTAAACAAAATTTGTTTAAACAATCCTACTAAAAATGAATTAAATAAATTTCTTTTCTTTCCCAACGTTAAGGCTCATTTAGGGATCCCCGAATATGATATTTGAACTTTATAAAAATTGTTTAAACAAATTTACCAAAAAATTTTCTTTTTTTTATTTCCCTTGCCTAATTTCAGGCTCATTTAAGGCTCCTGAAATATCGTCGACCGAAAGTCGTGCGATTTTTCCTTTGCCCTTTTTTTTTGTTATATATGGTGTTGTGCCACCTTAACGTTATATAAAATACGTGAAGAAAATCATAAAATCCATTCTTTCCACTCGCATAATTTAGGACTCATTAAAGACTAATTTTGGCCCGTAGTCCCAAATTTAGGGCTCCAATATTAACACAAAAAATAGTGTTTGCGCTAGCTTAACGTTAAGCTGGCCGAACATTGCTGTAAAACATACTAAAAATGATTTTAAAGAAAATTCACCTGATACAATAATTTAGGGCTCTTTTAGGGCTCTGGGAATGTAATAATCAAAATTTAAAAAAAATGTCCTAACAAAATTTGTTTAAACAATCCTACTAAAAATGAATTAAACAAATTTCTTTTCTTACCCAACGTTAAGGCTCATTTAGGGCTCCCCGAATATGATATTTGAACACAACAATATTCAAAACATACCTGACTCACGAAATCACTTGAATCGCGAACCTTTTTAAATTTTCGGAGAAGCTGTCATTTATGATACGTTATTTTTTATCCCGTTGGTAGGATGTCTTGAAAAACGTGCAATTCTGTGTCCGATACTTTTGCCATACTTAAGTATAAATGAAGTATAATCTATACTTCAGCTATACTTGAGTATAGATGAAGTACAGTAGAAGTCCGATAAGTTTCTCCTTTCGGGGCTGTAGGGGCGCAAAATTCCAGGACTTGCAGACTTATCGGATGCCCCCTCTAGGAGCACGATATTAGGTGCGCGCATGCTTAAGAATGATGCGGAAATCATAAGCAAAATAGCACACGTAGTGGCAGAACCCCAATTAGTGTGCTTGCCGCGCGTGTGATGACGTTTTAAGGGGAGTGTACACTTATCGGACTTGTACTGTATATTCCATACTTAAGCTATTCATCCGCAATAATTCAGCTACACTTCAGCCATACTTCAGCTATACTTTTGCTATACGTTACCTAAACTATTTCTTTATACAAATGCTAATTGTTTAAATAATTGACAAATATAATTAAAAATATATTACTCTAACATTCACTAGTTGTGCTATTAATTCAAGAAAATAATAACTTTTCACGATTTATAGGAGAAAAAGGTGTATAAGAAAACACAAATCGTTTAAATAATTACCAAATATGTTAAACAAGAAATATTACTCTTGACTTTCATCAATTGTATCATTTATCCGGAAAATTTTTTTAACTTTTCACGATTTGCAGGGGAAATAATTTAAAAAATAATTGTTTAAACAATTATTTTTAATGTTCAAATATCATATTCGTGGAGCCCTAAATGAGCCTTAACGTAGGGTAAGAGAATAAATATCTTTAATTCATTTTTGGTAGGATTGTTTAAACAAAAATTGTTAAACTTTTTTTTTTATTTTTGATTATTATATTCCCAGAGCCCTAAATGAGCCCTAAATTATTGTATGAGGTGAATTTTCTATAAAATAATTTTTAGTACGTTTTACAGCAATGTTCGGCCAGCTTCCCTGGTGGAAAAAATTATCTGCAAATTACTTTATAATATCCCTGCAATAGCTCTGCAAGTCCTCTGCAAACGTCTCCTGCATTACTCTTCTTCAAAAAATGGTCTGCATTTTCATGCATTTCTCAGCGAGTTTTCTGCAAAGAATATTCGCAAATACTCTGTAAAAGTCTCTGCTTTACTGTTTAAATTGAAGCACTTCAGCAAAAGTGCAGAGATGCTCTGCATTACTCTGCGGCAGACAATTCTCTGCATTGTTCTGAAAATGTTCGTAGAATTCTTGAACGGGACAGTAGTTTTAGCAACCAGAATCTTCAAAATTTGCGAAAATAAAGTCCGTTAAACACAAAAGTACGCCGTCGTTTCCAACACGAAAAAAAAAGATTCCGATTTATATGGAGGGGCGGCTGGCTTCCACATTTAATCCACTTTGTATATCAGAAGGAAGGAAGGAAAGGACGGACGGAGGACACACGAGAGACACATTCTTAACTTATTGTAA
>CAKNYM010051072.1:89889-108729 GCA_932195095.1 Andricus curvator
AAGCTGCAGACGAAGATGAGGAAGCGACATTGAGACCAACCGCAGAAAGCAGGCACCTTCTGAGAGATGATCGCAATTTCATTACTAGAAGGATCATTAACATGCAAGTTCCTCCTAAGCCCCAAGATCTGGCTCAGATCAATTGCTCAGTGTATGGTGCTGCGAGAACTTCGGCTGATTCAAATCGAAGGCTGAAACCAACGATGGATCAAAAGACCAAAAGGCGCTTGCATCAACTGAACAAGAAGATTGGATGGGCAAGACAGAATGCGTCCCGTGTTCAATGTGTGATTGACTACATAACATCTGGTAGACCGTTTACGGAATGGGTTCGAAAGTTCGCCCAAGAACTAAGGATCTTGAATCACACACTAAACAAGTCAAAGCTGCTGACAATCAAGCAGCATATTGTTGACAAAATACGGCTGTTATCTGACGCAAGGAGGAGAATACAGAAGAGGGAGAGATGGATCAGGGAGAATCAACAGTTTCTCGCTGACCCATCGTGCCTCATCAGCGATCCACCTGTTTCTGTCAAAAGTCCACCCAAGCCCAAGGAGGTAGAGACTTTTTGGAGAGAGGTGTACAAGATCCCGAAAACACTAGAGTTGAAAGAAGATACTGAAAATACCATCCGCTTCAAGGAGTTTTGCGACAACCTCATAAAATCTGAGGAGGAATGTCCATCAATCACTGCCGAAGAGGTGAAAAAAGCACTTAGAGGCACGAAGAACTTTTCCGCTGCTGGACCAGATTGTATCAAGAACTTTTGGTGGAAGAAGTTTACTTTTACACACCAACATTAGGCCCGCATATTCACCTCATATTTAAAGTCGGAGACGCCCATTCCGCAGTAGCTGGTGTTAGGACGCACTATACTCCTGCCAAAAAAAGGCAACTTGTCCAACCCAGAGAATTACAGGCCAATAACTTGTTTGAACACGCTGTATAAGATCTTTACAGCTGTCCTCAACAACAGGATTGTTCGACGAATTGAGCCTGTATGGCGAGAGATGTACGAACAACGTGGCTCAAAAAAAGGTGTAGCAGGCTGTCGAGAGAACCTGCTAATTGACAGGTGTGTCTGTAAAGACGCTGCAGCCCATCAGCGCGTCCTGTCAATGGCCTGGATTGACTATCGGAAAGCTTTCTATTCAACCTCTCATAGACTTAGCATCTGTCTGTTGGAAAGCTTGAAGGTACATCCACACATAGTGAGATGCATAGAGAGATTGATGCCTCTTTGGAAAAGTAGATTTACTATCTCATCTAGAAATTATCGTGTGACAACGAACAACGTCACCTTCCAGAGGGGCGTCTTTCAAGGTGATACCATGAGCCCTTTGCTTTTTTGCATCACACTTTTGCCTCTATCTCTCGCACTACGAAATTCTTCTGGATACCTCTGTGGTGACACTAATCAGCGGGAGCATAAGGTCACTCATGTATTTTATATGGATGACCTGAAGATCTATGCCTCTGGTAGAAGCAAACTTCAAACTGCTATAAATATTGTCAAGAACTACACAGGAGAGATTGGGATAGACTTTGGCTTGGACAAGTGTGCCAAAATTTATCTGAAGAAAGGAAAGATTACTGGCGTTCCCAAGGACCCTGAGCTTGTGGATATAAGTGTTATCAGACATCTTAATACTGGAGAGACCTATACATACCTGGGCGTGCCTCAAAACCGCATTCAAGACGTAACATCAGTGAAGGAGTCTCTCCAATGCAGATACAAGCATCTTCTTCGACAGATTTGGTCTTCCAATCTGTCGGCGTTGAACAAGGTATCTGCGACTAACATGCTTGCCGTCCCGGTTCTACTCTACTCGTTTGGGGTAGTTCAATGGACGAAGAACGAGCTTAAGGCCCTTGATGTCATTACACGTAAGATCATGCATATGCATAAAAGCTTGCATATCAATTCGTCAGTTCCGCGATTATATATTTCATGCCCTCAAGGCGGACGCGGACTTCTGAATCTCCAGTGTCTTCATAACCGGATTGTTCTAAGTACAGCTTACATCGTTGCGAATGGCAGAGATCCTCTCCTAAAGATGGTCAGGAACCACGAGATGATTGGCGAAGGAGATTTCCTTTACAAAGCCGCGGAGCAAGCGGCCGAGACCCTTGGCCTGAATTTTAACATCAGAAGTGAGGAAAGTGCATTACTTCATCTAGATGCTTCACTTCTAAAAACCAAAGTGAAGAAAGCAGAGGTTGAAAATTTTCACCAAGAGCTACTCGACAAGAAAATGCACGGAAACTTTCACAGAAATGTAGAAAAACAGTCCTTGTCGAAGGAGCAAACTTTTGCGTTCCTCAAATCATCAGGGCTTAATTCAGGTACAGAGGGTTTTATTTTTGCATGCCAGGACGGTGTCATTTCCACCTTAGCATACCGTGAGTGCATTTGATGTCAAGAAGTTCCCAGTGATAGGTGCAGAGCGTGTCATGCACACGCTGAGTACCTAGAACACATACTATCAGGGTGTCCGACCCACGCGGGAACGACGTATATCTATAGACATAATGCGGCCCTAAGAGTGCTTTATTACCATCTTTGTCGCTCTTACGGTGTTGGCCGCTACCCTGCCCTGCCGAACGCTCCAAAGGAGATAGAGTCGATTGTCCGAAACGATAAGTGCCAAATTTTCTGGAACTACGATTTTCGGGCAGCAGTCTCCGTTGCGCACTCGAGGCCTGACATTGTTCTCCAAGACTTCGTGAAACGGACTATATTCGTGATCGAATTCTCGGCTCCATCCGAATACAACATCACTGCAAAGGAGAAAGAAAAAGAGGAGAGGTATCAAGACCTTAACAGAGAGCTACAACGACTGTACCCAAAATATTCGGTACAAGTAATTGTCCTTGTGATAGGAGCTCTCGGAGGTGCGAAACTATCACTGGTTCGTAACCTTAAAGCCATACCCGCGTGCCAAAAATATGCCAAGGCACTTGCGAGATGGATGCACAAAGCTGTCATCCTTGGGTCGCTTCGTGTCCTCAAGACACACGAGGGTTTCGCCGGCCTGTCGTTGTGATTTTGTCGTTGCCTATGACCGCCCATCTCACGGTTGTGAGACGTGGCCTACTGGGGGCTATTGACATTTTGTTGGATGGCAGTTGCTCTTAGTGGGACCCTGCGGTGGTTGTTTAAACTTTTTAAAAAAAAAAAAAGAAATATATATATATATATATATATATATATATATATATATATATATATTGGAGCCCGAATTTGGGACTATGGGCCCAAATTAGTCCTTAATGAGCCATAAATTATGCGAGTGGAAGTAATGGATGTTATTTTCTTGACGTATTTTGTATAACGTTAGGGTGGCACAACACCATATATAACAAAAAAAAGAGGGCAAAGGAAAAATCGCACGACTTTCGGTCGACAATATTTCAGGAGCCTTAAATGAGCCTGAAATTAGGCAAGGGAAATAAAAAAAAGAAAATTTTTTGTTAAATTTGTTTAAACAATTTTTTTAAAGTTCATATATCATATTCGGCGAGCCCTAAATGAGCCTTAACATTGGGTAAGAAAAGAAATTTGTTTAATTTATTTTTAGTAGGATTGTTTAAACAAATATTGTTTAAACATTTTTTTAAAATTTTGATTATCATATTCCCAGAGCCCTAAATGAGCCCTAAATTAACGTTAAGCTAGCGCAAACACTATTTTTTACAAAAAATAATAGAGCCCTAAATTTGGGAATAGGGGCCCAAATTAGCCCTAAATGAGCCCTAAATTATGAATTGGGTTATATCTCTATACCTCAATAGTGTTGTGCCAGCTTAACATACCTTCCATTGCGGCTTTCGGATTCGAAACTGTCGTCGCTGACGTGAGCAAGCCTATCATCGGAGTAGATTGCCTTCATCACTACGGACTCCTGGCGGACATCAAAAACCCGAGGACGCCTGGCTGGGAATCCGTTCCGTGCGAAAAAGATCAGCATTTTGGCACGAACTCCTAGAGAAATACCCGGAAATAACCCGCTTAGCTGGTGCTATCGTCGAGTTGAAACATTCAACGAAGCACTACATTGACACCACACCTGGACCGCCTGTTATAGAGAAACAACGCCACCTCTCCCCGGATCGATTCGGGCGATCGAGGAAGGAATTCCAAGATATGCTGCAAATGGGTCTGACAAGAGTCTCAAAGAGGCATCACCTCTTCATATGGTACCGAGGAAAGGAGGTTGATGGAGACCCTGTGGTGATTACAGGAAGCATAATTCCAGGAAGCTCAATTCCAGGACCATTCCTGACAAGTACCCTGTACCACACCTCCACGACTTTGCTCATGCTCTCTATGGTAAGACGGTCTTTTCTACTATCGACCTTGTCAGGGCTTACAAACCAGGTACCAGTTGCGGAAGAGGGCATTCCAAAAACGGCCATCACGACTCCGATCGGATTATATGAATTCCCGTTCATGTTATTTGGACTCCGTAACGCAGCTCAGACTTGCCAACGATTCATGGACGAGGTACTTAGAGGACTCGATTTTCTGTTTGTCTACATTGACGACATCCTTATCGCGTCATCTTCAGAGGAGGAACATCTTCATCAAGTCTACCATTGTTTTTGAAACTTACGGAATCTTCATAAATCCAGCAAAATGTACCTGGGAACATCTTCCGTGAAGTTCCTTGGGCACCAAATGACACCAGTGGGTATCAGGCCACTTCCAGAGAATGTAGAAGCAATTCTCAAGTATCCTCAGCTTAAAACGGCGAAGGATCTTGGACGCTTTCTGGGAACCATCAACTTCCATTGTCTCGCAATTCCAAAGGCAGCTGAACAACAAGTTCCACTCAACGATCTTCTTCAAGGAAATATCAAAGAAAAATCTCCAGCTCCATGGACTCCAGAAGCTTTGCATGATTTCGAAAAATGCAAAGAGAGCTTTGCAGAAGCTGTTTTGCTAGCCTTTCCTGCGCCTGAAGCTCCTTTGGCAATTTTTGCAGATGCTTCGTGCTTCTCAGTTGTCGCTCCTCTGCAGCAACGAGTCGACAACAACAGGCAATCTCTTGCTTTTTTCTAAAAGAAGCTCACCAACACTGAGCGGAAGTACGGAGCCTACGACAGAGAGTTTCTGGCTATTCACATGGCTGTGAAATTATTTCGACACATGGCTCAAGGTCGAGATTTCATCATCTTCACCGACCATGAACCGCCATCTTTTGCCTTCCAGTAGAAAGCTGATAAATTCTCTCATCGTTAGTTCCGACACCTCAGCTTCATAGGACAATTCACCACCGACATCAGATACATCACAGGAAGTGAAAATATCGTGGCCAATGCTCTTTCAAGGATCAAAGCCATTTCGAACGAAATTGACTTCACAACTTTCGCCGAGTCGCAGGAAGGAGATCAGGAACTTCAGGACCATCTTCAGCCAGGGACATCTCTTAAGTAAAAAAAGTTATCACTTCTTGGTGCATGGGCAATTCTGTGCTGTGACGTTTCCTCCTCCACAGCTCGACCGTTTTCCACGGAAGCTTTCCGACAAACGGCCTTAAACTCCCCAGACCAACTAGCACACCCACAAATCAAAGCAATGACGAAGCTGACAACGAAGCGGTACATGTGGCCATTAGGGTGGTCCACTGTTTTTTTAAATTTTCATGCATATCGCCCAGAAATTTGTTCGAATCCACACAAAAATGAAACAGTTTTTTTTTTTTTTTAATGATATTCAGAGGTGGCTCAAGCCCCATAATGTTTAACTCACCTTTATTTGTATTAGTAATTTTTGGTATCGGTATGACTGTCGATTCTTTCCAATTGCGCGGAAATGTGCCTTCCTTTAATGATTGATTTATAATATCTACAAATTTATTACCTAATACCTTTAAGCTTTTTATTAATATAGATGTATTTATTCCATTCTCACCCCCTTTCTTATCTTCCATCTTACTTATTATTTGATTGAGATCTGCTATATTTATTTGTTCAAAATGATTCATTTCATGACTTGTTAAATTTAAGTTCACAGAATTACTTATGTTATTGTTACATATCGATTCAATAATTTCTTGAGCACTTTTTATGTAGTAACTATTAAATTTTTCGGCAATTTCTTGCTCATTTTTCTATTCAACATCTACAAATGTCACCTTATCTATAATATTTTTACACGGTCCTTTCACAAGCTCTTTGATTATTTTTCACATTCCTCTCTGGTTATTTTTGTTTTCATCTAATCTATTTTCATTATATTCCCTTTTTGTTTTTCTTATTAATGCGACTACATGATTTCTGCAGCTTTTATAATTCGCCCAATCTTCTACACTATTCGATTTTTGAGCAAGCCAATATAAATTATCTCTTTTTTTTATTTTATCATATATATTACGTGTAAACCATTTCTTTTTAACTAGGTTTTCTTTAATATCCTTCGTTACATAAGGTGCTCATTCATCTAAAGCTTTTGTTATTATTTCTACAAATCTGTCTGAATTTGTATTCAAACTTTGATCTTCAGCTATATTTAATATACTACTATTCTTTAATGTATTTAACTGACTTAAGTACGACTCCTCATTGAAATTACTGAAATCTCTATACGTAACTTTTCTACAGATTTTTGAATTTAAACTTCTATTACTATGAGCTTTTATTTGAATTATACAGTGATCGCTAATCTTTGGTGTATGCAATATATTAACTACCTGCCTGGGTTCAGAAAAAACCAAATCAATACATATTTTTGATACTTCCGTGACTCTAGTATATCCTTCAACATATTGTTTTAGTCCATAAGAGTGCATCATCTGAATTATCTTATGCCCGTAAAAAAGTATTCTTACTAATGTCTATGTTGAAATCGCCCATTATCAACACTTGGTTAGATTCAGTTAATTTGTCGAATTTATCTTCTAATAATCGTATAAACTCTGCATCGCTGGTACTAGGTGAATGATAAACTACTCCAATAATTTCACAGTCTCTCCATCCGTATATTCTAATTTTGAGGTATTTGAAGGTCAAATCGACAGAAAAGTCATTTGGGTGAGTATAGCTACTATAATTTAGGTTTTTTGGGTCGCTGAATCCGAATCCGAGGCCCGCTTGACCCCAGGGTGCCAAGGTCAAGGCCAGATCAAGGTCATATCGAGAGAAAAAGGTGTAACTGTTCCAAAATTTAACCCAACAAATCAGGACTAAACGAGAGTTAGGGTATGGTATTTTGGAATAGCGTTTATTCTTTCTTTCGCCTATAACGTTCTCTTTTATTGTCAAAGGATCTATGCAGATGGAAACGCTCCCCTTGCTCTTCGCTGTAATCGCCTAAGTTCTCAGGAAAATAGCTAATATGAGAGTCCATGAAATGGAGTTTTAGATTTATCAAACATCCCAAGCGTTGGTAGCTCCTCACCATATTTGCTACGATTGCTTTGTAGTAATTACTTCTGTGATTTCCTAACAAGTTTTGAGCAACATCTCGAAAACTGAGCCAAGCAGCTTTTTCTAAGTCTGTCATTGTGTTGATGAAATTTTCGTCGTAAAACATTTTACGGATCTGAGGTCCATCAAATACTCCTTCTTTCAATTTAGCATCATTTAATCCAGGAAATTGATTTGTCAAGTACTGAAAACATGTTCCTTCTTTATTCAAAACTTTGACGAATTGTTTCATAAGTCGAAGTTTTATGTGTAGAGGCGGGAGCAATACTTTTAATGAATCCATTAAACGTTGTTGAAGTACATTGTGATTTCCAGGTTCAAGTTGTTCTCTTGTTGGCCAAACCTTCTTCTTGTAATGTTTTGCGCGATGCCTGCTATCTCACAAACACAAAAAGCAGGGATACTCTGTATATCCTGATTGTTGACCAAGGAGAATGGTTATGATTTTCAAATCACCACAAACTTGCCACTTATGTTTGTCATATTTAATTTTCTCCAATACATATTCGACGTTTTCGTAACTTTATGTTAATTGTGTTGAATGCGCTATTGGTAGACTTGCGTACTCATTTCCATTGTTAAGCAGCACTGCCTTAAGACTTTGTTTTGACGAGTCTATAAACAATCTCCATTCTTCTGGAACGTAAACATCCTATTTTAGTTCATTCATTAAACCGTTAACATTTCTGCAATATACCAACATACCTCTCTCCTGTTCTCCTTCTCCCACCAACACTCCCTAACCAGCTTACTTCCACCCTCTTCCAAAAATTTCTCCTCATATTTACACGCCCGACTCCCCGCTAGAATCCCTAAACTCGTTCTCCCCGTCCCCCTCCTGACAATATAATTAGGCGTGTTCCTTGCCAGCCCCAGTGTCCACTTTAAATACCTCTCCTGTGTCCTATTTACCTCTTCGCTTTCCTTCTACCCCCACACCTCTACTCCGTACAATAGCACACTCATCACTAGTGAGTCAAACAATTTCATTCTCCTTCCAAAATCATCTGCGAATAACTTCTTTCCCAACCCCCACACCTGCCTCATCACCACATTTGCCCTACTCACTCTCTCTTTTATGTGACCATCCACTCCGCCATTCCTCCGAAACAAGAAGCCCAGGTACACAAACTCTTTCGCCTCATGCAACGCCTTTCCCTTCCACTTCCACTCCCCTTCCTTAGAAAAGAAATCTATTTTTCATGTAACAATTGAAAGAAAAAATTTTTCCTCGACGTCATTCAGGGGCGAACACACCATATACGAAAACTAGGGGCCCGTACCCAAATGAGTGGGTGAATTCCCAAAATGTGGGGTGGATGTAAGTGGTTGGGGGTGGATAATATCATGAAATGCAGACTTTAACCAAAATTAAACTGTAAACAATATAATATCTTATAATCACTTCGCCCCCGAATTCTTGCATGCAATATTCACGCCGATTCAGTGTAACTGTACAATTTTCGGCAACTTACTCCGAAAGTAGTACCTTCACGGTGTGCCTGAACCAACTTTAAATGCAAGGTCATAGCACATCCAATTTTTTTGTTGGGTTCGAAAAAGGGGCTTAGAAATAGTGTGCAAAAAAAATTTGAATCAAATCCCCCGAGCCATTTTTTAGAAAAATGTTTTTTAAGGTTGAAAAATAGAATTTTTCAAAAAATGTAATAAATTGATTTTTTTTCTACACTTTATTGATAAAAAACATTATAAAATTAAAAAAAGAATCTTAAGACATTAAAATTTCAACTTTTTAAAATAAATCTAAATAAAAAATATAATAAATTCCTAAAATATAATAAAGTCTTTGAAGTACGCCTTAAAATATACCTATCATCATGCATGCCTGTGTTAACACAACAACAACAGACAACAACACGTGAATGTAAACATTGATGGAGTCTCTTACCTAATGTAAACATATCTAAAACAATGATCACATTTTTTGGTACACCGAAGCATTACGAAAATTTAAAAGATCATATTATAAACGGTATACCCCTAAAAGAAAAAGAACACTTGGTGTGTCATTTGATTAAAGTGATTTCAAATGAAAAAGCGACAAACATTGAAGAAAATAAATCAGATAGAAATACTGTAATCGCTTTATCTCAGAAGCATGGAAATCCTTTGAAAATTTCTTTGACTGAACAGCAATCAGAAAGCAAAAACGGAAGCGTGTTTCTACTGAAGATGTTTTAAAAATTGGAACAAATTATGGGCTTTCAACGAATACATGTGTATTACAGCAGCTCTTCGCGTCACTACGAATGACAGAAAATTATTTCAACCAGATCTAAAACAAAAATTATAAACTTTGAATCATTCTCTTGATTTGTAATTCAGTATGAAAGAGTGTAATGTGATTAACACTAAAAATAACGATACTGCAACTACTGCAGAAACTTTAGTGTTTTGCAATTATGTAAAAGGATTATTTCAGTTTGTTGAAGCAAAAAGGGAAGTTGATGAAATGCATTTGAAATTCGGAATACATAGTGGCGGAGATTTTTTGAAAGTTTGCCTTTCGATGCAATCTTTGGATGAATCAGAACTTGCAAATGTAGAAGGTCGACAGAAGTATATCGAAGGCGTTGTCGCAAAAAAGTTTAAGGATTCTGGCGTCAAGAAATTACTACTGCTTGGGATAGTGGCATATACACAAGAGAAATATGAAAACAATTTATTGATGTGGTCACTCTTGCAATTGAAGGATTTAAAAGGGACAATAACAACTGATTTAAAATTTGCCAATCTATTAACGGGCATCATGTCACACGCAAGCAGTTTTCCTTGCACATGGTGTACTGCATCAAAAGATGAATTAAACGCGTGTAGGGAATACATAACTGTTGGAAGTTGTAAGCAAAATTTTTTTGCGTGGAAAGACAGTGGAAGTAAAACATCATCTGCGAATAAGTATATAAAAATTGTACAAATACTCCTATAATTTTCTCAGAAAACGCTAACACAGAAATATTAGAAATAATTCCACCACCATAACTACATCTGATTCTCGGGGTTGTGAACAAAATGTATAAACACATGCTGACGGAATTCGAAGATGAGAATCTCCAATGGGCTAGGATGTATAATGTTACTCGCGAGTTTATACATATCGGAGTCCAGCGTTCGCAGGTAATTCTTGCAAAATGCTTTTAGAAAAAATCGACTTATTGCATGGACTATGTAGCATTGGGTTTTTAAAATATGTAAGGTGCTTTAAGGCTTTGCAATCCGTCGTTGATTCTTGTTTTTTTTTTCAATATTAAACCCAAAATACGTAGATTGTATATCTGAGTTTCAGCGAAGTTACTGTGATTTGGAAATTTCAATTACACCTAAAGTTAACGCGTTTTTTTCATGTCCCTGATTTTTGTTGTAAAGTGGAAAAAGGCCTTGGATTTTACAGTGAACAAGCCATGGAATTTGTTCATTCGGATTTTAAAACGTACCTGGGCTAAATATAAAGTTTCGAGCACACACCCTCAATACCCAAGTAACTCACTAAAAGCTCTACAAGAATACAATGCCCGACATGTATTAAAATAAATTATTTTTTGTTTCAGTATTGATATGGACTGATATTATATTTATTTACCATATTTCGTTACATAAAGTGAAAAAATTTAAAATTCATCACATTTTTTTTGAAATTTTTTATTTTTAACCCATAAAAAACACTTTTTTAAAAAACGGCTCGGGGGATTTGGCTCAAAATTTTTTTGCGCACTATTTTTGAGCCCCTTAATCGAACCCAATAAAAAAATTGGATGTGCTATGACCTTGCGTTTAAAGTTGGTTCAGGCACACTGTACCTTGTACATTACATGGCAATATACAAGCTCTCTATGTATAAAAAGGGAGATTATAATGAGATGATTTTTCAACTACAATTATAAATTTTGAAGTGGGAGTCCATTTTTCAGTTAAAAGAATAAATCAATTTTCAAAGAAAAACAATGATTTTTTAACAAAATAGTTATATTTTCAACCAACCAGATGAATGTTCAAGTAAAGTGAAGAATCCTCATAAGAAATTACTTGTTAACCAAATTGTTAAATTTGCAAGAAAGTAGAATATTTTTAAGCAACAGAGATGAATTTATGAGCAACGAAACAGTTGCTGACTTGTCAACCAAAAAGGATACTTTTTTAAAGAAAGTAGATCAAGTTTTGACAAAACAGTGAAAGTTTCAATACAAAATATTAATTTTTTAAAAATAAGAATTATTTTATACTGAAAAATACGAATTTTCAACGAAATAATTTAAGTTCCAACTGAAAATGATTAATTTTTCAGAAAATATTTCAATTTTCTAGCAAAGAGATGAATTGTAAACAAAAATTATGCATCTTCAGCCAAAAAATTAATGTTTAACAAAGTAGTTCATCCTTTTTGTACAAGCTCTCAGATAATACAAAACGGAGCGCTAGACTTATATAACCGCGGTCATTGCAGACAGCCACTGAGTTGTACAAACATGAAAAGTTTGTGTACAATGCGAATAAATCTGTTATTTTTCGGAGGAAATTGGGCGACACAGATAATTGATATCTTGCACGTTTGTATAATCTTCCTTTTATACAGAGAGCTTGTATATTGTCATTTAATTTTAATGTACAAGGTACTTTTTTCGGAGTAAGTTGCCGAAAATTGTACAGTTACATTGATTCGGCGTGAATATTGCATGCATGAATACGGGGGCGAATTGATTATAAGATATTATTTGTTTACAGTTTGATTTTACTTAAAGTCTGCATTTCATGATATTATCCACCCCCAACCACTTACACCCACGCAACCTTTTGGAAATTCACCCACTCATTTGGGTAGGGGCCTCTAGTTTTCGTATATGGTGTGTTCGCCCCTGAATGAAGTCGAGGAGAATTTTTTTCTTTTAATTGTTACATGAAAAATAGATTTTTTTTCGAAAAAAGCGACATGTACCGCCAGTCTTTATACCCTTTAGATTATTTATACAAAAAATCAGACAAAATGGCTTCGCCGTTTGGCCTGAATCCATTTTTTGCGATTTACACTCGATTTTCAGGCCCTTAAAGCTATACCCGCGTGCCAAAAATATGCTAAGGCACTTGCGAGATGGATGCACAAAGCTGTCATCCTTGGAGCGCTTCGTGTGCTCCAGACACACGAGGGTTTCGCCGGCCTGTCGTGGTTTCATCGTGCCCTGTGACCACCCATCTCACGGTCTTGAGACGTGGCCATAAGTGTGATTTACCGCGGTTCTACTGGGAGCCGGTGTCATTTTTTAGATGGCATTTGCTCTCAGTGGGACCCTGCGGTGGTTGTTTAACCTTTTTTTTAATATATATATATATTAAATAATACATGTATGTTCACATGAAACTAAAACAATATATTTAAAAACAGGGAGTGACAATACAAGAATTTCCATTTTTAAAATCATTTTAAGGCTTTTCAGAGTGAAATCATACGTACTTGAGTTTGCCCTGGAAATCTCGGCCAAAATCCTTTTTCGTGCAGGTAACTTATCACCATTTGAAAAATTTCCAATCATTGGTGTACTTGCAATCACACATACTCGACATTCACACAAATGACTTGACCTGGTACTCATTTTTAATTGTGGAATTTCATCAAAATTAGGTAGGTTAAGGGTTTTATTTACTCCACTCTTCGAATGCGAAATATCTTTCTAGCATCCAAAACAGATCACAGTTGGTAACCTTTCGTCCGCATTATTGAAATCGACTATTTGCTTTGTTGTGAGTCCCAATTTCCCCTTTAAGGGCATGTGACACAGTCAAATACCTACATTACCGACCTCACTTTTTCAATTTTCCGAATATTTTTTTGGATCTAAGAACTTTTTTTGTAAATACAATATCGGCCTGAAACTTTGGAAAATGTATGAGAAGACAACAAACTACGTTTACGTACTTTATTCGAGGAGGAACTTCGCAAAAAATTATTTTCGAAGAAATTAGAACTGGGTGGATTTTTTGAACCTAAATACTTTTTTGATAAGTAAAATATCGGCTTCAAACTTTGAGAAATGCAAGAGACGACAGTAAAGTACGTTTATGTACATCATTTGAGTATAAAAGATGCAAAAAGAAAAATTCCAACTAAATGTCAACAACGGTTGCCAGTTCGGTCGGTATTCGCTGTGAACACGAAAATGCGAAGTCTGGCGGCCACGAAACGAAGCCAATAACGATTTCAATACTTACATAATTCAACATTGAAACAACATATTTCACTCAACTTTTATGCTGGACACAACTTTTAAAAAATATTATTGTAAGAACACCGCATCCTCGATATTTGACAGCGTGGACCCCATATTTCAGATGTAGACGAGCCAGCTGATAGAGCCTCGATTAGTGGCCGCCAGACTTCGCATTTCGTACCCATCGCGAATACCGGAGTTGACATTTAGTTGGAATTTTTCTTTTTGCATCTTTTATACTCAAATGATGTACATAAGCGTACTTTACTGTCGGCTCTTGCATTTCTCAAAGTTTGAAGCCGATATTTTACTTATCAAAAAAGTATTTGGGTTCAAAAAATCCACCCAGTTCTAATTTCTTCCAAAATAATTTTTTGCGAAGTTCCTCCTCGAATAAAGTACGTAAACGTAGTTTGTTGTCTTCTCATACATTTTCCAAAGTTTCAGACCGATATTGTATTTACAAAAAAAGTTCTTAGATCCAAAAAAATATTCGGAAAATTGAAAAAGTGAGGTCGGTAATGTAGGTATTTCACTGTGTCACATGCCTTTAAACTTAGCATGTGCTTAGTTTTACCAAAACAGAGTAAGCACACTTTTTTTCGATTTGCATCGTGAGTTACTAAATTTCTCGGTATTATAAACAGTAAATGAGTTTTTGCATGACATTAGTGAATGAGAAATGTATTGGGTTATTACATTGAAACAAAACAGTTACCATATTTCGATTTTTCAATTTGTAAAAAGAATTCCACAAAAAACAGCCTGCTATAAGAGACTATAAATTCTGTTCTATAAGAGCTAGAATCAATTTTTTTTTTAGTTTTAAAGATAATTTAATCTTTTTTAATTTAATTTTATACATCTTTCATGTGGGATGTACAGGGGATGAGATATTGTGTGCTAGAACATTCTTTTTTTTTAATTCGGAAATTTTTGGACCACCTTTTTACTTCCTAGAATTTTTACGTAAAATAGACCAGAATTGTGGAATCTTAAAAAAACTGATGTCTTCCACACATTTTTCAAAATACAAAGGGATCGGAAAGTCAATCAATATTAATCACACAGGGGCTTTTTTGGGGACAAAATTAAAGGTTTTTATTACAGAAAACGTTACCTATTACTTGTTTCTTTCGAAAAAAGTCACATAAATTGATAAAAAAATAACCAATATCGAGTTATTTTAAAAGGGGGCGTAACGATTTTTTTCGTATTCGGTAAAACTATTCAGGAGGCATCCCCAAAACATAATTTCTAGGGTACAAATTTTAGCCTGCTCTTTAAAGTGAAACTTGGTACTGAGGAGGCGTGTACGAGTACCAAGGTTACTTCAATACTGTGTGTATAAAAAGGGTTGAATATAACACATAAAGCAATAAAAATGTCAGCCGAAAAACAAAAACAAACTTTTATACGCAATAATGTCTATAATGTTATGAGTAATTTTGATTTTAAAAATTGTAATAATCTAAGGAAATGAAGCCGGGTTGAAGAAACGAATGCACACCTCTATTTGCTAACCTTGAAAACATATTGAGAAAATACACTATTCTTCACAATAAAGCAAGTTAAATTTTTAATAAATGGGAACAAAAAAAAAAATCTTTTTTCTCAATTTATTCTGTAGATGAAACTTATAGTTACCAAAATAATAATTTTTTTTAAATGGTTGCAGCGTATACTAAAATACTTCGATAGAGAGAAAAAAAGTATGGAAGTAATTGTTTTATATTTAAATAGAAATTTGAGGTTGTAAGACCTTAAAATTTAAGGGGTAAGACTTTTAAAAAAGAAATAATTCAAAAATGCTCAGAAACATGGAACATTTTACTCAATTTTTTCTTTTAAAGTAACTTTTAGAAGATCACGAGAGTTTCGTATAACATGTTACGAAACATGTACTACTCTAGCATCATCAATGGCGCACTATGTGCGCGTGTAATTTTTTTAATTGAGGGGGAAAACAATTTTTAATACAAAATAAAAATTTCCAATATAACTATTCATTTTTCAGGTTATTTGTTTGTTTATTTCTAAGGTTATATAAATATAATTTTCCTATGATTTTCGAGAAAATTCAGAAAGATACTTGAAAATTTCAGATGCATCGAAAAAGAATTCAGAAAATTTTAAAGATTTTTTTTTTATTTACATGATTTTACAAAATATTAGGGAAAATCTGAGCCAGTTTAAAAGGTATTAAGGACGTTCAGAAATTTGGAAAAGATTTTAAAAAATTTGATAAATTTTCGGAAATTTTTTCAAGTTTTTCAAATATTTTTAATCTTTTCAAAATTTCTAAATATCTTTTAAAATTTTTCGTGTATCGAAACTTCGTAAATAAAAATATTAAGTTTTTGTCCCTAATTTCATTTTTCTCATTCCTTTAAAAGTTTGAAAAAGTTTAAACCATATAGTGTGGTTGCAAAATGTTAAGAACATAATTATTTTCCAATATTAAAACATCATTTATAATTAAAATTTTTGACCGATAGTTTAAGGTGGTCTTCTTTTGTGTTTTTATCACATTATTTTTGCGCACTTCTTTATCAATTTTCATCTCTTTATATGTAAATTAAAATTGGATTAAGTATTAATTAACAAACTTTCAAGAACTCTTTGTACATGCTGAATAATGTTTTTGGAGAGTTTGCGAAGCAAACGTATTCTTTCTTATAAATTTAAATTGAAAAAATACCAACATCATAATAAACAAACTAAATATTTTCAGTCATCACAGGTTGTCACCTGTTATCCTTCTTTGACCTGTTTTGGAAATTATATTGTTGTTTAAAGAAAAGGAGACGACACAAATTTGTCCGATTTAATAACAAAATTGTTGCCAAAGTTATGAATATTTACATTTTATAAAGGATGACGCAAGCTATCGAAAAGAGTTGTTGATCTTTAAAGTGTGCTAATATTATTTAAACTAATACAGAAATTTAATTCTTCTGTCTTGCATCTAATAGAATATTTAGTTTTCTTTCCAAACCTGGCGGAAAATTCTTTAAAAAACTTCAAAGTAAACAAAATTGTGGCGATGTTTCTGAAAATGTTGAAAGTCAATTTATTCAAAAACCCTAGCAGTATTATATTCTCCATTCCTACTTTAGAGTTCTAAAAATAAGCCTCTTCACACTTTTTTTAATTTTATTATAAATTTTTACTAAAATATAAACAACACGGTTCAAAGTAGTATGTTATCAAAATAATAATTTTTCGGTGTCGTAAAAAAACCTTTACATACTTCATTTTTTCCCCTGGAAGTCTATGTTTCAATTATATTCAAAAACGGATTTTTAACTTATAATCAATTTGTCTTCAGTTGTTTTTTTTAAATTATTCTTTCACAAAAATATTTTATCAACCAGAATCCCATCATAAAATCGTTTTATTTTTAAAACATACAATTTTATCCTGTATTATTCACATTTGAGTACCAAATTAGTTAAATAAGCGTGATAGAGAAAAGCGCTAACACGCTATTTTTTTAGGCCTTTCTAAGAGGAATGGTTTGGTTTTTTGACTGTTGTCATATCTTTAGTCGTATTTTTAAAAAACATGGATTTTCGTCTTTTGGAGAAAAAAGATTAAATGAAGAAAAAACAAACTAGAATATAGAACGAAGGGTTAAATACTTGCATTGATTAAAAAAAGTAATACGACATTTTAAAGAAAAATGTCGACAACTTTTAAAGTTAAAGGAGTTAAAGTATTCATAACTTTGTCAAAATGGAATTTCCACAAAATAGAACTTCTGCCGCATTTAGAAAGAAATCTAACAGTTCTGATTTTTTTATCAATCCGGTAAAATGCGTGTAGTGTCGTTTCATTTCATTTGGAATGATTCAGTGGGAATTTTTCGTACTTGATAATTATAGTCTGACGTGTTCAATAAATAAAAATATGTGAATAAACATTGATTTGCATGTTTATTGGACTTATACACATTTTTTTGTCACCTATTTTTTTTTAATTTCCCTTTTCAACTTTTTAAAGGAAAATAGGTACTGTGATGACTGTATTTCAGAACACAAATCATACTTTTAAGAAGTTCAAGTTCTAATGTATTTTTCATTTTTTTCATATGATCTATTCAGTCATATTTAAGCGTACATTTTGAATTTAAATAATTTTAAAATGCAGTTTTGAAGACTTTAACAACTAAAAGTATTGAAAGCGTTTGAATTTGAAAATTTTAGATAAAAAACGTTGATCTACTGTAAACATTAGGTTGGTTCTTGTTTATACATGTTGGGATTTTTTTTAGAATTTCTCTGCTCTCACCCCCCAACTTTGTTCGAATGCCCAAAAAAAAATTTCTCTAAATTTGAGCCTAATCGGTTAATATTAATTTAGGGATCGCGCAACGACCATCAAGTTTCCGATTGATTTTTAACATGTGAAAAAGTGAGCTTTTTGTAAATCTAATATTTAAACGCGATAATATGTTACAAATAATTCCGTTTTTCAGTATGTTGTTCAGAATTCATCAAAAAATCAGAATCGGTCATAAATCTTGAGGGTTAATTCGTAACTTTAAGCCATTCTTATTGGTCCTCAAAGAAAACCCCGTAAGTGACCAATTCGAATTTTACGTAATATTGCGGTTTATTAAATCGCTTTGAAAGTTTTTTTTCATAAATTATCATTAATCGGCAACGTAAAATTATCCAGTAATTTTTTAACAAATTTTCAATTGTTTAAACCATTTTAATTTGTTTGAAAATTTGTTTTTTTTCAGTTAAGTCGCGAAATGAACGTATTTTCTAAACGTTATGAGTACTTTAATCAATTATAACAATAAAATAATTTGCTTAAATAATTTTACAATTATTTGAAGAATACGTGTTTGTTCAAGTATGTAGTTTACCTAAAAAAGCAGGAGAAACATTTTATCTCACCAAATTTTAGATAGATTTTAATATTTTTATATACTAATAAAGTCTAGAAAACACGTTTATTTCGCGACTTACCTAAAAAAAATGTTTAAACAAATTAAAATTGTTTAAACAATTGAAAATTTGTTAACAGATGACTGGGTATTCTTAAATGACCGATTCATGATTATTGATAAAAAAAACTTTCAAAAAGCGTTAATAAACCACAATATTACGTAAAATTCAAATTTTGTCACTTATGAGGTTTTCATTTTGGGGACCCATAAGAGTGGCTTAAAGTC
>CAKNYM010051072.1:115521-179875 GCA_932195095.1 Andricus curvator
TGTTATTTTGTTAATTTTTTAATATTTATCGCGAGTGTTGACGTTTCGGAGGGACTTTCTTAAAATGATATAATTGTAAACATTTTCAAATTTTCCTGATTCACTCTTCAACTTAGAGCATTGAAAATGATAGCGTGATCTGTATTTTTTAACCAGAAATCTTTAAATTGGTCAATTTATAAAAGTTGAAAAAATTTATTTTTTGTAACGCACGCACGAAATGTTCGCTTTTCGAGGCATGTATTGCGTACGGGAAGTTTTTGTATTTGTATTTATTTGTGAAAAGTCCCTAGGGCTAGAGAGACCTATAAGGAACAGGTGATACATATTATTACAATAGAATATGGTAGCGTTCGATCGGACAATTAATAAAAAATAAAAATAAAAGAAATAAAAATAAGCAATAGATATTTAACAAGAATACTATACATAAACGTAATTAATTATACATATCTGAAAGAAAATGGATACATGCACAAGTTTATATATATCACTATTACAGATGGGCTTAAGTATTACCAATGAGTGATTTCGAGGATAGAATTTAAGGTGTTTAATAAGTAAGCAAAAAGAAGTTTTCTAAAGTGATATTGTGACGGTGCATTTCTAATTGTAGAAGGTAGTTTATTCCAAAGACGGGCACCACGAATCATAAAAGACCTTTGCATTTTACACGTGCGATGTGGTAGAATTTTTAGTACTTTTTTCCTTTCACGGAGTCTGGAATGTGTCGCTTGATCTTTGTCAATAAAATGGAAGAGATTAAACAGATAATGCGGGGTTTCATTAGTAAATAGACTATAAAGCAAGTTACCCATATGAAATTGTCTTCTCTTGGCGACGTTAAGAAGTCCTGCTCTTTCTCTGTATTGAGTAATATGTTCACTTTTAGGGATGTTATAGATGAACCGAATGCAGGCATTAAGCGCACGCTCAAGTCTGACATTCAGCTCATCAGTAATATCATCATATACCACGCAGCCGTAGTCAAAGAAAGGAAGTATGAGGCTTTTAACTAGGAGGATACGAGTAGGAGTGGGAAGTGATTCTTTATTTCTGTTAAGCTGTTGGAGGACTCGAAATGTTTTCCTCGAAATATCTGAAGCTTGTTCATTCCAAGTGGGAGAACGATTAAGTATCAATCCTAAATCTTTTGCAGAGTCCACAAACGGAATGATACGCCCCTCAATCAATAGCGGAGGTAGGGTGGCGATTGTTTCGAGTGATGGAGAGGAAGAAGGGCCTATGATTATAGCCATAGTTTTAGCAAGGTTAAGAGTGAGGCCACTTGTCGAGGACCACTGCACAACCATATCGATATCCTCCTGTACCTTTCGGAGTAAGCTTTTAAGAGTAGCAATAGGTCCGGAGAGGTAAAGTTTAAAATCATCAGCATATTTATGATAGTTGCAGTAACAAAGCTCTCTACCAAGTTCAGAGGTATAGATATTGAAAAGGGTGGGCGCAACAGAGGACCCCTGAGGAACACCACTCCCAACCTCGACGCAATTAGACCGCTCGCCATTGCTAAGCTGTACTCTTTCAGACCGGTTACTAAGATAGGATTCAAACCATTTAACCACCATATTGGAGAGGTGTAACGATTTAAGCCTGGCCAATAGAAGGAGATGTATTGAAGGAGATGTAGGGTTAGATATTTTAGAAATAGAGCGAATAATCGCCTCTTTCCAGATGTCGGGAAATATACCCACCTGGAGAGATGCATTATAGATGTGCAAGAGAATAGGGCCAACGACTGGCAATGCAAGGCGTATCATTTTCATTGAAATACCATCAGAACCAATTCCATTCAGTGACCAATTCCAAAGCCGTTGTAAAAAGCAGTTATAAAAAGAATTATTCTAGCTGCTGCGCTTGCGCTCTTTGAGCAGGATTACTTTTTCTAGCTTCTGCGCTTGCGCAGTTGCAGCCAGATTACTTTTTCTTGCTGTTGCGCTTGCGCATTTCGATTCAGATTTACTTTCTAGGACTGCCGGAATAATAACCTCACTTCATTATGATTTTACGCTTGAGAGACTGATTGTGAGTAGTGAATAGTGATTGGACAAACTCGAAGTGATAAGTTACCATAAATGCCTGATAAATTACCATCAATTACCGATAAATTACCGAAAATTTTAGAAATTTGTGGATACCTGAAGTTTCCGGTAATTTATCAATTATTTATAAATTTCCGGAAATTTAGCAATTTTCCATAAATTTCCGGAAATTTTTGAATTTTTTCCAAAAAGCTTTGACTACCTGAAATTTCCGGTAATGTAGCAATTTTCAATAAATTTCTGGAAATTTTTGGAATCTTTCCAAAAAACTTTGGATACCTGAAATTTCCGATGATTTAGAAACTTTTCATCAATTTCCGGAAATATTGGAAATTTAGCAATTTTCCATTTTTTGCAATTTTCGGTTTTTTTCCAAAAACTTTTGGATACCTTAAATTTATGGAAATTTTCGGTAATATACAAATTCACCGAAAATTTTCGGGATTTTTTGGTAATTTTACCAAAAATTTCCAAAAAATGTATTCTTATTATTTCTCAAATCGAAAATTTCCTGCATTCGTTACAAAAAATATCGTGTGCAATAGGTGCTGAAAGTAGACAGTTGCAATTCTTGTGAAGTTTACAGTACTTGCCATCGGCTCATCTTCGGGTCGCCTCTGGCTCGTACAGCAAACTTCACACTCGTGTGGAACTGCCTACTTTCCGCACTTGTAGCACAATATACTATTGCAGTTTAACGGCATTTTATTTTAAATTGTTCAACTGATGTTAGTGTTAAATGCTCTCATTCTATAAGTGTAAATTATTGATCCTTTAAATAAAGTAATTTGTAAGCTTTAATTTTAAAAGTTTAAAATTCAAAAATAGGTCCACGTTGCATTTTTGCATATCACACAACCTTAAAATCTTGCGAAAGTTAACAAAAAAATATATTGAAGCAATGGGGTTTAATTATTTTGTTGAAATATGTAAATTAATTAGAGGTTAAAAATATATTATAAAACAATATTTATTTCTTAAATGGGTACTTCATTTAAAATGCTGAAGCATTGTCTTATTAGAAGACTCGTTTTTTGCAATCGTTTAATATTTAGAGTTCTAAAAATATAACTTTTCCTCAAATTATCATTTTTTGAGTGTGACTCAAGCCAAATATTGTTGCCCACTAGCTGTTAATTTTAATTTAAAAAATATTTTCCAATACAGAACATGGTTCTTCATGCTATGCATAAGCATTTTTCAAAAAATAAATATTTGACTTTCAAAAATGAAGGTCAAAGGACATATTTCTTAATGCGCGAAATACAATCTTCCTCTTTCAAAATTTGCCGAAATGAAGATCAAAACAAATATTAAGGGGTCATTCTACTATCTCACTTTTGAAAAATCGATTTTTTTACATTTTTCGATAGGTTATATATTCAGAAATATCTTATCAAAATTTCACAGAGAAATTCTGAGTCTTTCTATACTTTTGAGAGCTTGGAGCAAAAGCGCGTAGAGAACTGAGTGCTTGTAAACATCGCAGCGTTGTTTCATTTTGTGCAGTTTCGTTTAGTGAAAATGTTAGATATAAAGTGAAAGAGATTATCAAATCAGGAGGATTCATTCAAACAAGCAGAAGGAATATTACATGGAGCAGGGATCGCTGATTAAGTGTAAGTAACTTTTTCTTACAATTTTTATGTTCCGAAAACTTTAAACGCGTTTTTTTCGAAACAACGTTTTTGCGCTCTGCGCGCACGATTTCTCAAAAAGTTTTCAAACGATTACTTTCAAATTTTCTACGTTTATTCTGAATATAAATATCTACAGAGTGACGAAACGGTTTTTAAATTTTTTAATTTTATCATAGTTAAATTAACAAAAAAAGAGCAAAAAAAACACGATTTTTTGAAATTTTTTGTTTAAACTGCCGCCATTTTGTTATGTTGCAAAATAAAAGAAATCCGCTTCGACACTCCAGAGCTATGGTCATACTTATTAAGAAAATTTCTGATTTATTTGTTTCAGATGATGATGACTGGAGATATCGTGCGCGCAGTGGACATGCCTTTTTTTAGACACTTTGTTTATTATTAAATAATACCTTAACTAAATAATAATTTTATGTGAAAAGATTGTTTTTGTAAACATTGAGACAGCATAAATAAACGCTGGAAATTTTATTCAATTATACATAGTACTTGTTGAGAAAAAAATTCTGGAAAATCACCTTTTTTTGCCAAGATAGTAGAATGACCCCTTATACACGGAATATAATGTTCATTTTGCAAAATTGTGCAAAATAGACTTTTTATGCATAGTACTATTGAATATTCATAAAAAGCTAACTGTAAGACCCCATCGATTATATAATTAGACCAGATTAATCCAGATCCATGAACGCATTTTTTGCACTCAAAATGAATCACGTCGATAAGGAAGAATTCGTTTACTGGACCATTTTCGTATATTCACGGGCATTTTTTCTCTCTTACTCATGCTAGCTATCATCACCTCTCTCTCCCCCCCTCTCCCCCTCTCTCTCTCTCGAGTGATCTCAATTCTAAAGTATAGGTGGCAAATTCCAATCCAACCAATAGGTGAAGACAGAATGTGACTTCTAATTTCGAGAAGCTCCTTTCGATATAATGGCAACCTCTTTTTTATGATAGGATTCATCATATTTAATATTTTATTTTGTTCTATAACAATTAAATGTAGAAAATACATTGATTGTAGTAAAACTAACAATTTCCTCCCTCATTTCACATGTGACTATCATCGAGCAGAAAGCACAAGATTTAAGTTTTCAAGAGTAATGTATTTTTGATGGCTATGCACTTATTAATTGCTCCAACATAGAGGCCCCAGAGTGAACATTGGATGACAAAATGTTCAAAATAATATTCCGGCTTATATTTATAGGTAACAAGATTTTGTTTATCATCAATTGATGGGACATTTCAGTATGTTTTTTCCGTAGAAAACGAATCTGAAGGCGAAAATGTTCTATCTTTTCGCGTTTTTCAGAAAAACAGATTTAAAAAGTTGTATGTGACATTGAACATAAAATCTGGAATATCTCCGAAAATATTGAATTCAAAAAAAAAGTTAATACATTTTTTGTATTCGAGTATAAACTTTGCAAAAATACAAATTTTTAAGTTTTCGATGCATTAATAATACATTAATTGTTCAGTGTGAGTGACATTAATGTGTAATCGATTTTTTAATTTTTTTGAATATATATAAAATGACTTTTGTCTGTAATTCAATTTAAAGACATGTACAAGCATTATAATTTCTAATTTTTGAAGAAAGGTGTTAATTTTTCATGATGCACTTTTATAACAGGCTGAAAGATCTTAAAAAACTACAACTATTTTGTGTTCAACATTTTGCTCTAAAATCAATAGTTTTCGAAAAAAAATTTCGATATCATAAAATTGTTGACTTTTGGTTAAAAAAAATGATCGTGAAGAATGTTTAGGAAACAATTCCGGATAATAATAAACAACAATTTTTTATTTTATCTAAATCGATAGAATGCGTATGTGTTAATAAATTTAATTTTTAATGAATAAAGGCAACTTGCTAACAGTTTTTCGCAGGTAATTAATTAATAACATGCATGTCACATTTCCGGCATGTCACATTTGCGGCTAGTCACATTTCCGGCATGTCACATTTCCGGCATGTCACATTTGCGTAATCTCTAATTCAGAAAAATTTGAAGTCCACATAAAATTATCTTCCCGCATCCGACGAGACGTTGAAAAATGGAAAGGGGAGAGGGGTGTGATCTACATTATTTCTGTGACTTTTGCCAATTTTCATATGGAGTTCAAATTTTTCGAAATGAGAGATGCCGCTATGTGACTTGTCGTGAATATAACATGCTGCAAAAGTGACTTGCCGCAATGTGACATGCAGAAATGTGACTTGCCGCTTGTCACTTGACCCGACCCCGCTTCTCTGACAATTGATGTTTCTTGATTAAAATACTTTCTTTTGCGTAGATACATCAAAATTACAGACCAGTGGAAATAGCTAATAAATTAACAAAAATTCCGAACGTCTTCAAAAAAATGTTGTATTTGTTTTTTCATACGTTGAACGTGAAATAAAATTTTGCAAAACGTGTTCGGGTCGGCAATTTGTTTAAAAAAATTAATTTGCAAAATTTGCCCCCCATTGCTCCACGAAAATTCAAAACATTTTGCAAACTTGAGTGAGTAATTATAAACTCAGTCTTTATCCTGTATTAAATTTGCAAAACGTTCGTGATGCGGCAACATTATTAATTATAAACAAATTATTAGTTTGTTAATCACTCCCCAGCGAAAATACCTTAGGTTTTGCAAAATGTTGTTTCTGCTTCTCTCCATTGAGAAGAGACTATTGAAGAGACTCCTAGAATTCCAGCGAAAATTGCGAAGGTTGCGTTTTTGGGTAGCAAATGTTAGAAATGTCGAGATCTGGAAATTATAAAATTTGCAAAACGTTGCACGGCCTGGCAATAATATTAAAATTGCAATTAAACAAATTAGTTACTTTTGTAAACAAGAAAAAAATTACAAAAATTTTGCAAATCGTACTGAGTGATATACAACTTATTACCAACGTCATATTAAATTTGCAAACTGTTTACAACTTGGCAACATTATTAATGATGAACAAATTATTATTATTAAAATTGCAATTAAACAAATTAGGTACTTTGTTAAACTAGCCAAAAAATACAAACATTTCAGGTCCCGGAACCTGGAATTACAACATTGTCATATCGATATGGGCACTGTGTCATAATTTAGTGCTCATATATGTCGCAAAAACTAAATTTTGTGCCCGGCAATTTTGGTCAAAAACATGTAGTAATGCTAGCTTCAGCTAAAGCCAGGACTCCGGTATACGAAACTCGGAAACTATTAGTGATATCAAATTCTCCTTTGCGCAGGGATTTAGTGCTAATTAAATGCTCTGGATTTGTGCTATGCACAACATCCGGGCACTTTTTTTTTACCAAAAACGCACAATAATGCTGGCTGCAGGTGACCCTAGTATGTGAAACTCGGCAACTACTAGTAGCGTCAAATTCACCTTCGTTCAGGAATTTAGTATATGCCGCAAGAACTAAATTTTGTGCCCGGTAATTTGGGTCAAAAACATATAGTAATGCTGGCTACAGGTGACTCTGGTATGTGAAACTCGGAAACTATTAGTCGTATCAAATTCACCTTTGCGCAGGAATTTAGTGCTTATTTAGTGCTCCTATATGCCGCAAAAACTAAATTTTGTGCCTAGTAATTTTGGTCCAAAACTTGTTGTAATGCTAGCTTCAGCTAAAGCCAGGACTCCGGTATGCGAAACTCGGAAACTATCAGTGGTACCACATTGAGCTTTGCGCAAGAATTTAGTGCTAATTAAGTACTAATATATGCCGCGAAAGCTAAATTTTTTGCCTGGAAATTTTGGTCAAAAACATGTATTAATGCTAACGTCAGCTAAAGCCAGGACTCCGGTATGCGAAACTCGGAAACTATTAATGATATTAAATTCTCATTTGTGCAGGAATTTATTGCTAAAATATGCCGCAAAAACTAAACTTTGTGCCCGGAAATTTTGGTCAAAAACATGTAGTAATGCTGGCTTCAGGTGACTCTGGTATGCGAAACTTGGAAACTATTAGTGGTATAAAATTTACCTTTGCGCAAGAATTAAGTGCTTATTTAGGGCTGATATATGCTGCAAAATCTAAATTGTGTCGCCGGTAATTTTGGACAAAAACATATAGTAATGCTAGCTTCAGCTGAAGCCACAACTCCGATATGCGAAACTCGGAAACTATTAGTGGTATCAAATTCACCTTTGCGTAGGAATTTAGTGCTTATTTATTGCTAATATATGCCGCGAAAACTAAATTTTGTGACCGGTAATTTTGGTAAAAACCATGTAGTAATGCTAGCTTCAGCTGAAGCCACAGCTCCAGTATGCGAAACTCGGAAACTATTAGTGCACTGTTAAAAAAATCTGATCGAAATTTAATATACATGTGAGTAAAGTCATTTGCATATACCGTACATTAATTTTAATATACCATCATGTTATAAAATTAATATACATGTATATTAAAGTCGGCAAAACAGAGTGCGTGAAAACAACAAGTTCTTTGATGCCTTCAGATCCTGTCAAATATTAAAAAATAAAGAAATAACCTTGAATTCGTCGACTTAATTCCTACTTACAATTAAAGTGCAACGTACGGGTGGAATTTTTTCTAAAATTCGCTGTGAATGTGAGAATTTTAACGTGAGTTCTGGTGCTTGGAGGTTAGGTTTCTTAATTATTTGTGAAATTGAACTTTTCTTTTAAAAAACAGTGTAATTTATATTTATCTAGGAGAAAATATTATGTTTGATTATTTATAATTGAAAATTGCTGCCAAAATTGTTTTTAATTTGTGTAAATTGCAAATATCTGACTTCTCTGATAAATTATCAATATGCGGTATATGAAATTTAATAAAATAGTCTCTTAATGGCGATTTCGTATACCTAGATTTTAGATTTAATATACAAATGTATATTAAATGTATATTAAAATTGCAAACATTTTTAACAGTGTGGTATGACATTCACCTTTGCGCAGGAATTTAGTGTTAATGAAGTGCTCTGGATTCGTGCTGCCCATAAAATCCGGGCAGTTTTTTTTTCTACCAAAAACGTGTAGCAATGCTGGCTTCAGGTGACTTTGGTATGTATATTCTACCTGGCGCAGGAATCTAGTGCTTATTTAGTGTAATATATGCCTAGAGTGCCTTATTTTATGCAAAGCACATATTCGCATAATGTCTCAGAATTGAATATTACTCGAAATCTTGGCCATTTATGAAGTTTCTAAGTGAAATGAACAAGATTTGTCATCGCATAAAAACGCATCATTTTTTTTTCGTTGCATAATTTTTTAATTTTCGCATAATCTTGCAAAAATTCGCATAATTTTGCAAAATTTCGATTTCTGCATGCAAAATTTTGTTTAGTTGCCAAAAATTCAAAAATCCTAAATAATAGATTTTATACTAATGCCGATTTCTGAGTTTCTCATCGTACACGGTGTTTCAAGATAATTCGATGACAAGTCTCGAAAAAGAATCAAAACTCAAAGAGGACATGGTTTTAAAGATCCTAACTGAAATGCTATCCAATCAATCTGATTTCCCTATTTAATGCATATTCTGACATTCTTTCCCCAAAGCGCCGCAATTTCTTGCCCGTGAATGTAGAAGTCATGATGTCTTTATATTTTGGCGATGATCCTGATAGTCTACAATTACTCATTTTCGTTCTAAATCAGACTTTGTTCTCTAATAGATAGCACGCCTCCTCAAAGTCAAGTTTCACTTAAAAGAGCAGACTAAGGTTTGTACCTTAGAATTTATGTTTTGGGGATGCCTTCTGAGTATTTTCACCGAATATTAAAAAAATCCTTAGGTCTCCTTTTAAAATAACTCGAGGTTTGTTGTTTTTTGATCAATTCATGTGTTTTTTTTCCAAACCAACAAGTAATAAGTAAAGTTTTCTCTGATAAAAAACCTTAATTTTGCGTCCAAAAAAAGTTCCCACGTGATTAATATTGACTGACATTCCCCTCCCTTTTAGATTTTGAAAAATGTGTGAAGGACATCAATTTTTGTTAAATTCTACGTTTTTGGTGCATTTTACATACAATTTCTAATAAAAAAAATGTTCACAAATTTCCGAACAATTAAAAAAAGAATGTTCTAGCATAAATAGTTCTTCTAAATTTATGACGTCTTAAAGAGATTTTTCAGTAAAAAAAAAGGTTAAATCTTTTTATATTCGAACAATATCTTGGCCTCTATACATCCTACAATAACGTTGTTTGAAAATAAATTAAAGCAGGTTAAATTATCTTTAAAACTAAAAAAATTGATTCTAGCGCTTCCTGAACATCAGTTATAGTCTCTTATAGCAGGATGCTTTTTGTTGAACTTTATTATAGATCGCATTTTTTATTTAAAACTTATTTTGTATGTATTACATCAGTACTTTTCACTATCTTCTTTAATGCTTGTGCTTGGAAAAGAAAATCTTCAGAAGTCAAGGTTTAAAATCGTCATTGCGCTGAAACAAAACAGTTCAATCATTCGATTATTCAATTTGTAAAAAGAATTCCACAAAAAGAAGTCTGATATAAGACACTATAACTGATGTTCTGTAAGAGCTAGAATTAATTTTTTTTTTTTTAGTTTTGAAGATTTAAAGTTTTTTTTTTTTTACTGAAAAATCTCTTAAGGATGTCATAACTTTAGAACTATTTATGCTAGAACATTGCTTTTTTTAAAAATTTTTTGAAAGGACCCCGCACCAAATGTACAGAAAAAAGCCTTATGATAAAAAATTCTAAAAGAAATTTTTTCTTGTATTTTCGAACCTGCAAACTAAAATTTCGAAAGAAAAATGTCAGAAAGATGGACAGTTTTTAGACAAACACTTGTCCAAAGTTTCGATTTTTACATGTATTTTAATGGAAAAATGCTTATTTTAGCAAAATGTTTTCTTTCCTCAAAAACGCTATGATAGATTTGACTAAAACTTTTATATTTTGACGATCAGGCGTACCGAATCAAATGATTCATACCCACGAACTAGAAAGATTAACGATTCTTTGGGTATACAGCATGTTTTTGGGGCTGTTTTTGTACCCTAAACATCCAAGTAACATAGGTAAATCATCATTTCTTAGTAACTAAAATCAATAGAGATTTTTATTCAACTGCTACGGTATGAAACGACTTTCCAATAAGTGGAGTAAGCGTGCATAGCAAAAATATGTTTTGACCTAATTTTAGGGGATGTTTTACCATCCCTTAAACAATGAGTCTGAAGTTCCTAACGCATTAATCAATAACGAAAAATAATTTTATTTTTAAATGCATGAAAGCTGCTATTTTATGACAGAAATTAGTCGCGTACAGCCTAAAAACTTCTTAAAGCACTTTCAAACCCTCATCAGATATAAAACTCACCGAAGCTACCCCTAAATATTTTTAAAATTCAACAAAACCAACCTCATTCAAAAATCCGCCCAGTTTTTGCTGATAATAATTTCAATTGATGACAAAGGGGCACACATAAAGTTTCAACCCTTCAGCACATGTAGAACTCACCCCAGCCACCCCCGAATATTTTAAAACTTCAATAAAATCACCCTGATGCAACAATTACCCTAATACAACAGGTTTTAAGAGGATGGTGCAAGTTCGTGTTTATGAATATTTGAATTTCCCACATAAAAGTACTGTTGCAACTTATTGGTACAGCTTCGTACAAATTACAACAGGTTTTCTCAGGTTGGTACAAGTTTATATTGAATTTTAAAAATATTTAGGGGTGACTGGGGTGAGTTCTACATGTTCTGAGGGATTGTGACATTTTTTTGCCCCTTTGGCATCAACTGAAAACATTGTCAGAAAAAACCTGGCGTACTTTGGGATTAGGGTGATTGTATTGAATTTTGAAAATATTTAGGGGTGACTGGGGTGAGTTCTATATCTGCTGAGGTTTTGAAACATTTTTTTGCCCATTTGGCATCAAACTGAAACCATTTTCAGAAAAATCCTGGTGTACTTTGATATTAGGGTGATTGTATTGAATTTTAAAAATATTTTTGGGGTTGCTGGGGTGAGTTCTATATGTTCTGAGGGATTGAGACACTTTTTTTGTCTCTTTGGTATCAACTGAAAACATTATCAGAAAAACCTGGCGTATTTTTGAATTAGGGTGATTTTATTGAACTTTTAAAATATTCGGGGGTGGCTGGGGTGAGTTCTACATGTGCTGGAGGGTTGATACTTTATGTGTGCCCCTTTGGCATCAATTGAAATTATCATCAGCAAAAACTGGGCGGATTTTTGAATTAGGTTGGTTTTGTTGAATTTTAAAAATATTTAGGGGTAGCTTGGGTGAGTTTTATATCTGATGAGGGGTTGAAAGTGCTTCAAGAAGTTTTTAGGCTTGTACGCGACTATTTTCTGTCATAAAATAGCAGCTTTTATGCATTTAAAAATAAAATTATTTTTCGTTATTGATTAATGCGTTAGGAACTTCAGACTCATTGTTTAAGGGATGGTAAAACATCCCCTAAAATTAGGTCAAAACATATTCTTGCTATGTATGCTTACTCCACTTATTGGAAAGTCGTTTCATACCGTAGCAGTTGAATAAAAATCTCTATTGATTTTAGTTACTAAGAAATGATGATTTAGATATGTTACTTGGATGTTTAGGGTACAAAAATACCCCCAAAAACATGCTGTATACCCAAAGAATCATCAATCTTTCTAGTTTGTGTGTATGAATTTTTTGATTCGGTACGCTTGATCGTCAAAATATAAAAGTATTAGTCAAATCTATCATAGCGTTTTCGAGGAAAAAAAACATTTTGCTAAAATAAGCATTTTTCCATTAAAATACATGTAAAAATCGAAACTTTGGACAAGTGTTTGTCTAAAAACTGTCCATCTTTCTGACATTTTTCTTTCAAATTTTTAGTTTGCAGGTTCGAAAATACAAGAAACAAATTTTTTTAGAATTTTTTATCATAAGGCTTTTTTCTGTACATTTGGTGCGGGGTCCTTTGTGAACTTTTGTTTTGCTTCTTAGATATTTTACGTAAAATGAACGAAAAACGTAGAATTTTTAAAAAAACTGATGTCTTTCGTACACATTTCAAAATCTAAAAGAGAGGGGAAAGTCAATCAATAATAATCACACATCAGGAACTTTTTTTGGATGCAAAATTATAAGTTTTTATCAGAGAAGACTATACTTATATTTTTTCAAAAAATGCAACATTAATTAAAAAAACGATAATTTGCGTTATGCATACTGTTTTGCAAATCATACAATAGTCTCTTCTCAATGGCAAGAAGCAGAAACAACATTCTGCAAAACCTTCGATATTTTCGCTGAGGATTGATAAACAAAATAATAATTTGTTTATAATTATTAATGTTGCCAAGTTGTAAACAGTTTGCAAATGTAATACGACGTTGGTAATAAGTTGTTTATCACTCAGTACGATTTGCAAAATGTTTGTAATTTTTGGCTTGTTTACAAAAGTAACTAATTTGTTTCATTGCAATTTTAATATTATTTACGGGCGAGCAACGTTATTGCAAATTTGTTAATTTTCAGATGTCGACATTTCTAACATTTGATACCCAAAATCGCAACCTTCGCTATTTTCGCTGGAATATTAGGAGTCGAATTGCAAAAAGTTTAAGAGTAATTAAAAAAACGATAATTTGCGTTGTGTATTTAGTTTTGCAAATCATACAATAGTCTCTTCTCAATTGAAAAACGCAGAAACACCATTTTGCAAAACCTTCGGTATTTTCGCTGGAGAGTGATTGACAAAATAATAATTTGTTCATAATTAATAATGTTGCCGCATCACGAACGTTTTGCAAATTCAATACAGGATAGAGACTAAGTTTGTAATTACTTACTCAAGTTTGCAAAATGTTTTGAATTTTCGTGGAGCAATGGGGGGCACATTTTGCAAATTAATTTTTTTAAACAAATTGCCGACCCTATCACGTTTTGCAAAATTTTATTTTATGTTCAACGTATAAAAAAACGACTATACAATTCTTTTGAAAACCCTCAGAATTTTTGTTAATTGATTCGATTTTTATTTCTAATTTCACTGGTCTCTTGACTCTTTTTCTAAACTTATTGATTGTAGAGAAAAATGTTAAACATAAAATAGTTGTAGTTTTCGAGGTCTTTAAGCCTATTATAAAAGTGTATCATGAAAAATCAACACCTTTCTCCATAAATTAGAAAAACTACAACGAACTTTTCATTTTCATCGTAAAAACTAGTGTCACTCTTAAACTATCGACGATTTTTTGGAAAAAATAGTTTTTTCAAAAAAAATCTTGAAAGCCGTGAAAATAGAGATCGTTTCATAAATTCACTCTACCTCCGAAATTAAAATGTACAGAAAAGCATTTGAGGTTTTTTTTATACAATGGTGAATGTATGAATTTGTGAAAATTGTAAATTTGATGAAAAGTAGCTTTTTAGCCTTATCAATATTAATTAAAAGCTAAACTAAGGCTTCATTTAAATTATTTCCATGGCATTTTTATTTAGTATACTATACCTTATAACTTCTTATAAAAGCTAGATCGCTCAACTTGAAAATTATAAATTGACAGCTATTTTAATTTTTGTGAAATTTAGTGAATTTATAGGCAAATTTGAGGATGGCTTTATTTTTTAAGTTTTTCTCATCTGTGTATAGTAAATATTCTTCTAAAATTACTCTCTAAAACTAATAAATGCAGGCATGAAACATAAAAATCAGTTATGAATTGCCTTTTTAATGCAAGTTTAAAAAGAAAAGTACAATTGTCGAAGAAAAAAAAAATCACGTAAAGTTTGGATTTGAAAAATCTAATACTTCGTTTTTTCTGTTGCACCTAGTATTAGGAAAAAAATCGTCACCTAAATCGCTGACGGGGTCGCGCAGAATTTTGGGTGGAATTTGGAAAATCTTTGGAATGACCCATATATAAATTTTGTAATTTTTCCACTTTCAGATTTCATGATAGTCCGACAATGTTGACAAATTGACGTCACTAAATTTTTTTAGACGGATTTTTAAGAGTATTAAAAAATGTCACTATTTGATTCATTTTTTAAGCGTTAAAAAGTCTGCGTAAACTTCATATATAGCTAATTTGCTCAACTTATCACGCTTAAAATCTAATGAAATTAATAATTAATAAATATTTACAATATTTTGTTATATGTTTATAATGAAAACAATGTATTATTACTGTACTTCATTAGATATTAATTTTTTTGACATATTTTCATAGTTTTATTTACTTTTTAGCCTATTTTTTCATATAACAGATAATGATTAATGAGAAAAATGTTACAGAATGCGAATTAATTATTAAACTAAGTGTACATAACAACATTTAGTACAGTACTGTTCATTGCTCATCTGCCAAATTAATAATATACAATAATAATGTAATGATGTACTCAGAAAAAGGCACATCTATGATTTGAGTGTCAATCGCAAATCACAACTAACAACAATTGACTTAAGGAAAACATTGAAATAATGATTTTAAAAATTGTCATTCATTACACTCCTATATTATATTATTATTATTATAAACCGGAGGAAGCAGGTGCCGAAGTACTGTTCGTCTCATCTCTAATTGAGGCTCCGGATGCAAAAAGGAAATATAGAATTATTTTTCTGGAGTGGGGAGGCCTCCGTGCATTTGAGAATAAAGTCTCGAATTTAAATTTTTAAAATACACATGGGGCATAATTTCTGAAGTGTACCCACCTCGAAAATGAAAGTTGTCCGATCGGGCTAAAAATTGGCCCAATTGTAGTCCCATTAGATAGTACTCCAAATACCAAAAATTAATTCATTTTTATACTTATTTATCAAAGTGGAGGGGGTACAATTTTTGGGTTTTTTGACCAAAGGCTTACTTTCAAACATTTGTAACTTTTTTCCTATTGCCTTAAACAAAATTTCACTAAACATGTTTTTGATAGACTTTTTCACAAAATTTCTGGTGGTCATAACGATTTTCAAAAAAAGTCAATATTTGACCCTAATTTTTGAAAATCAAAAATAAATTTGACTTTTTTTTCAAATTTCGACACTTTTTTTTCTTCAAAATAGTTTTAAAAGAAAGCTGGGATTTTTTCCTATAAGACCCCCAATTGTCAGAGTGGCAAATTAATTCGTCTTTGAGTAATAGAACGATACGTAAACAAGATGCCATGATAGGTTTCTGTTTTTTGCCATTCGAGAAGATGTCGTATTTCTCAGAGGACGAAAACTTCTTGAATTGAAGTTTTACATCTTGAGTGGGAATGAAATCGTGGTACTGTAATGTTCCTAGTATCGTAACAGCTTTGTCAAATCTGGCTTTCAGTAACTCGGTGACTAAGGCATGATTTTCTTTGCTGTTGAAAAAAATTTCGGTTTCCTTACAGTTACTCTTTGCCCACTGAAACAAAGCATGGGGAGTGAGTATGTGATGTTTCGGAGAACATTGTAAGCTTGAACGTGCTGCTTGCCTCTTTATATTCGCTCCTGTACCGTCACATGCACCCTTATCATGAGATGTACCATGGAAGTGCCATTCAGCTTGGATACCAAAATCTTCTTCATGGGCTTGGAGATTAGCAAAGCTACTCTTATTTTTAAAATGTTGCCCTGCACCATCAGTGAAATAGTCGATTTTCTTTGTCCTGAAATGAGTTTTAAAGTAATCTACTATTATCTTCTGATACTCGTGAATAGCCACCTTGAGCTCTCCATCTTTTTTATAATAAAAATCACCACAGTGAATATTGTAGCTTGATCGTTATTCAAAGCTTTTGCGATGTTATCTTGCAAGTTTGCAGTACCTGGAGAGTTTTCACACTCTCCTAAATGACAGGAACTTGAAGAGTTAGGACATACAATAGCATCCAGATAGTCGTGATAATTTGTGAGCACCATGTCAGTATCCTCTGTTAAATGTTGAATATTTATTTCATTCAACATCAACTTGACATTCTCATGATGCACGCAAACGCTCACATTATGAGTGCCACTGCTTCCTGCTAGAACACAATGACGAGGTCTGAGTTTTGTGAATTTCAAAATACTGATCTTCAGGCCTACGTGTTCTGATGTAAATTGAGCATATAATATGCTCAATTTACATCAGAACACGTAGGCCTCTTCAAGTTCCTGTCATTTAGGAGAGTGTGAAAACTGTCCAGGTACTGCAAACTTGAAAGATAATATCACAAAAGCTTTGAATAACGATTAAGCTACAATATTCACTGTGGTGATTTATTATAAAAAAGATGGAGAGCTCAAGGTGACTGTTCACGAGTATCAGAAGATAATAGTGGATTACTTTAAAACTCATTTCAGGCCAAAGGAAATCTACTATTTCACTGATGGTGCAGGGCAACATTTTAGAAATAAGAGTAGCTTTGCTAATCTCCAAGCCCATGAAAAAGATTTTGGTATCCAAGCTGAATAGCACTTCCATGGTACATCTCAATGGTAAGGGTGCATGTGATGGTATAGGAGCGAATATAAAGAGACAAGCAGCACGTTCAAGCTCAGAATGTTCTCCGACACATCACATACTCACTCCCCATGCTTTGTTTCAGTGGGCAAAGAGTAACTGTAAGAAAACCGAAATTTTTTTCAGCAGCAAAGAAAATCATGCCTTAGCCACCGAGTCACTGAAAGCCAGATTTGACAAAGCTGTTACGATACTAGGAACATTACAGTACTACGATTTTATTCCCACTCAAGATGTAAAACTTCAATTCAAGAAGTTTTCGTCCTCTGAGAAATACGACATCTTCTCGAATGACAAAAAACAGAAACCGCAAAAGAGGCCCTGTAAAGAAAATGACTGTTAAAACTATCGCTAAAAAATCGAACAGAAAGAGACATAATATTACCAGATAATGTTACTCACCTTAAAAAACTGGCACTAAAGCGTTGTACAAAGATCCTCGGCGTGAGCGTACTAGGGGAGATCGCGCGCCACCCGCCCTATAATGGCATCTTGTTTACGTATCGTTCTAGTACTCACATACGAATTAACTTGCCACTCTGAAAATTAGGGGTCTTATAGGAAAAAATCTCAGCTTTCTTTAAAACTATTTTGAAGAAAAAAAGTCTCGAAATTTGAAAAAAAGTCAAATTTATTTTTGATTTTCAAAAATTAGGAGCAAATTTTGAATTTTTTTTTAAATCGTTATTACCAGCAGAAACTTTGTGAAAAAATCTATCAAAAACATTTATAGTGAAATTTTGTTTAAGGCAATAGGAAAAAAGTTACAAATGTTTGAATGTAAGGCTTTGCTAAACAAAAAACAAAAATTGTACCCCCTTCACTTTGATAAATAAATATCAAAATTAATTAATTTTTGGTGTTTGGAGTACTATCTAATAGGACTACAATTGGTACAATTTTAGCCCGATCGTAGAACTTTCATTTTCGAGGTGAGTACACTTCAGAAATTATGCTCCACATCCACATTGTAAATTAATTGCTGCATCTTTTTTTCAGTGAAGAAAGTTGTCATGTTCTGCGACCGATGACGTTAGCAAAAGTTAAATACGTTTATTTGAAAAAAGGTAATAATTTTTTGCGGAGGCGTTGCATAATTTGTGCACAAACAACTTCGGTCATTTCGGGAGTTGAGCGAATTTTTGACAATCCAAAACTGTCAGTGAGAAAGTTGTTTAGAAAGGTTCAAAGAAATTTTCTCGAAAGTTTTGGCTCAATTGAAATAGTATTTAACAAACTGTTCATGTTTTAATTTTCCGACGCGATCCATTTTCTGCCGAGTAGGCTGCGGCCCGGCCGGTAAGACGTTACTACAGCAGGCCTCTTCAGCGAGGGGAAATTCGATCGTGTGTACTCCGAAGCCACATGTCTCGTTTCCACCACTACGCCACCTCCCTCAGCTGTAAGAGTGAGACGAAAGTTTTCTGTGCTGAGCGAGGAGGCGTAGTGGTGGAAACGAGACATCTGGCTTCGGAGAAAATAGGACCAAATTTTCCCCTCGCTGAAGACCCCTGTACTACAGCGTTAGGTGGAACTTCGTCGCAGAAGCCGTCCAGATGCAGATAATTTTTATTTAAAATACGAAAAATCAGGACTATTCTAAGTTTCATGAAATATGTAGTGATAATTTAGAATCACTAGTGTTACATTTTTTTTAGTATTAAGATAAAAATATATAATAAATAAATTCAAGGAGATAAATAAAATAAAAAAATTATAGTGGAAATGCTATGTTTAGCACAGATGTTGATTGTTAAATATTAATTATTTAATTAAACACATAAAATACAAGAGTTGTAACTTTCACTCAAAGAATAATTTTTTGTCAATTTACTGTATAATTTAACCAGACTTTTTTTTAGTTAAAGCTTATTATTATCACTTTGAAACAATAGTAGATTTATTCTAAAAATTATCTTTAATTTTTTTGCAAATAAAAACCTTCACTGCATTTATATTATGCAATTTTTTACAGCCTTCACAAGTAATGTTTTTAGACAGTGTTTACTTTATTCAAACCATAGAGGTTAAAGCGACTAGGTTCCCGAAGCCCATGGGATAGAGTGGTATACAACTATTTCTTGTGTTGTGTCCTGCTCTAACCAATGTGAACCAATGAGTGCATATGATTGCTCGAGTAGCTCCGGGAAATAAGACACCGATCGTTTCGAACAACGTTGTCATGCAGAGGGGAAACAATGCGCGCAGATTCTTGAGAATGGAGAGAGAAATATGGTCCATGAACAAACCTTCTTCCATATTCACATCCCCTTTTTAGAATTTTTACTTTTAAATATCGAAAAACTGAAGAGGAAGTATAACATTCTTCCTTAAGCTATAAGGAATGGTTGTGCCAAGTTTCGTACGCGTATGTATTTTCATTTAGGAGAACATTGGCCACAAAGGATTCTTACATGCCCCGTTTACGGATCTATTTTGACAGGCTTTCTGACTGAAAAAAGAATTGATTCTGAATTTGCAATATTAATTGTTATTCTCCAGAGCTTAGCCCAAGCCTCAATGATTTCGAGAGCTTTGTTAAGTAGTTTGAAGATTTTTAGGATTGAACTGAAAGAAGTAAATAAAGTGGTATCGTCTGCATACGAGGTGTGGACAATAAGTTCGTGGACTGAGCTTATCAAATATCTAATTTTAATTATGCCAAAACGGGGATGTGGTCACCCTCGAAGTACTCTCTCCCTGACAGAATACACTTGGTTCAACGTTTCTTTCAGTCTTGAAAGCAGTATTGCACGCCCTCTTTTATCATTCCGTTTAGGAGCTTCTTCGTTTCTCGTTTTGTGTAATTAACATCCCCAAAATGTTCATCCAGCATAATATTATGCACTCTGGGGAATAGGTAGAAGTCGCGGGGTACCTTATCAGGCGAATATGGAGTGTGGTCCACGGGAGTGATATTGTTTTTGGCCAAAGACTCACGCATAAAGAACGCAGTTTGAGCGGTTGTATTGTCTTGACGCAGGATTCACGTGTTTTTCGTCCCCAATTTAGGTCGTGCACGCCGCACACGTTCACGCAGATGCTTCAGGACTTTAACATAGAATTTTGCATTAACCGTTTGACGATGAGCATGGTCTTGATTTTCGAACGACTCTAGCGCGTTTTTTTGGTGCGATCCATCCATTTATAGATAGCACTACGTTTCATGGCAGACTTGACACATATTTTGTAAGATTTCCAAAATTTCCCGACTGGTTTTGCTGAGTTCCACGACAAATTTAATGTTGATCCTTGGATCGGTTAAAACGTCTCGCTCCATTCCGCCGACACGACCAAAAATATGTTCACAAAAATAGGCATCAAAAGCAGAGATTCACTCGACCGGGATCAAACTTTTATTGAAGACACGTGAGGCTTTCCCTAGACGTTGCATTCTGTAGAAACTAACAGCGCTGCCACGTCGGCAGAGAAAAGTTCATTCCACGAACTTTTTGTACTCAACTCTTACAATCCAGTTGAAACTTAGGGGACCTCAGGGATGCCATTTACGTAAATAATAAAGAATATCGGCCCTAAAATGCTACCTCGGGGCTAGGGATAAGTCGTTTTGGAAAATTGTAATTAATTAGTTTTCTGAGCAGTCCTATATGCCAGACACTGTCGAAAGCTTTTTTTACGTCGAGGAAAACTGCTCCAGCATTCTTTCTTGGATTTAATTTTAATCTAATGGCTTGGGTGAGATTAAACATCAAATGCTGTGTAGAGTGATCTATTCTAAAACCGCATTGAAGCAGTTTAAGGATGCTGTTTTCCTCGAGGTGATAGTTTACGCGAGTGAGTGCTATTTTATAAAGATTTTGCTTACAGTATTTAGAATACTAATGGGCCTTTAGCTGGTTGGGTGGTATGGTTATTTGTCTTTTTTTCTGAAAAACTAAGATAGATAGATAGATAGATAGATAAACGTTTATTCTTTAGCCTGCCGGCCTTAAAAAATTGACTTGCTTACACATCCATTTTTTACAGAATTTTCTTAAAACTAACCCTTAAAACTAACATCCTTCCATACCTTATCTCTAACGCGGCTCGCTCTTATCGCATTGCCTTCCTCGGTTCGCCTCGCCTCACTCGCATGTCCCTACTTTCTTGCTTTGTCTCGCATTACCAAACTCTGCCTCCGCGGCTATTACCTAATACTTATCTACTATTTACAATATTTACATTTACTTATATTTACTTCCTCCTCTATTTACAATCTTTCCTTCTCCATTCCTCTTCCTCCTTCCTTCTCTTCTTCTCCATCTTACCCAAAACTCCCTTCACCCATGCTACTGCCCTTTTGTCCCCCCTTTCATGCATCAATATCTCCATGCTTATCTCACTCCTTTCCACCTCTACGCACTCCTCCAACCAGTGCTCCACTCTTGCCTCCCCCTTCCCACATAGTTCACACATCCTCTTTTCCCTAGCGAGCATTGAAGATACAGGCATTGAAGATAATAGCAAGGAGAGTGAGGCATGAAATAGGAAGTTTTTTTAAGAACGAAATTTGAGAATAAGTCAGGGCCAAGTGCTTTATTACTTTTCGTAGTTTTAATTTGCTTGGCTATGTCTGTGAGTAATCTTTATAAATTTATCAGTGCTCGGTGTTTCAAGATATTTGAATACAATTTTTTCATAGTCCGCGGCTTCGTTAGGGCTTTAGTCATACGCCATACAGTGTTATCTTTAATTTGAAGTTTACCAACTTCTGTATTCCAATTTTTACATCTGTGCTCATAAACTTTAAGTGATATAGTTTTAAGCAGGTGGTTAAATGTGCTTTTGAGAACGCAACTTTTTTTGTATGCTTTTGGCCGAGTTTATTACGGGTGTGGATAAGGACTTCAATCTCGGGTCTGAGAGGTGGATCGTATTTGTTAACGGTAGTCTGAGGGACTGAAGCGCGAATGTCAGTTTTTATACATATGGAGAGATTAGTTATGGCTTCGTCATTGTGAGTAGTATTTGTTGGAGTAGATTCAAAATTAACTTGAGTTTCTAGGGTTGAGATGAATGTTTGCCAGTTTGCTTTTGCAAAATTGTAACGAGGTACAACCGGACCCTTTTCGCAATTAGTGAAAAGGTTCAAGAGAACTATTCGATGGCCTGAGTGTAGTGCATCAACAGTGAGTGTCGTGGTTGTACAAGTTATTTTTGTTAATTGCAAAATCGATGAAGTCAGATTTATGTTTAGTATTGTGGGGGAAAATGGTATGCGAGCCTGGTGCTGAAAGGGACAGATTCTTGTAATTTATGAATTCACATAATTATTTTCCATATTTGTTAGTTCTGCTATTTCAAGATAAGTATTTGGCGTTTAGGTCGCCTGCAGCAATTTGTGATGATGCTGGTTTGAATATTTTTCTGTAATCATTTTTCATAAATTTGCGAGAAGGAGTCTGGTAGAGTCAGACAATTGCGTAAGGATTTCCATTTATTTTTATGGCAGTATTAAACTCGCAGCACCTCTACTAGCGTTATTTCTGTATAATTTGTAGCCGCGAACTAGATTGACTCGTAGGGATTCATTCATTCACTGAGCAAGCAAATGTTAATGTTATTCTTGTAGAAGTATGTGGCTAATTTATGTATTTTTTTAAGGATACCCTGAGCGTTCCAAAACATTATTTTTAGTTTTATTGTTGAAGATGACCATTTTCGACAGCAAGTGCAAATATATGACTTATAATCTTGACGTTTTAATTTATAGCTTCAGTTATGTTAATTTTCCCTCCATGATATTTGCGGTTAAAATCTTAGCACTTTTTAAGAAGTTTGCTAGATTTATTTTGATAATCTGAGAGGTTGTAATTTTATTGGGTACTACTTTAACGCGAACATTAATAATTTTCGGTATTTTGGATGCCTGCATAGTTTGAGGCTTGATCACGCGTGCTGTGATGTAGAGGCGACGGTAGCGCTGTAGAACCAGAGATGAGGTGGGAGATTGCTCATGCCGTGTATTTCATTTCGACTGACTTACCGCAGCGCGCCCTTTCCCCCTTGACCTCCAGGGAACTAAAATTAAAGGTCCAAAAGCGCACCCTTTCCCCCTAATTGTTTGAGTTGGGGAACTAAAATGAAAGGTGGCTTACTTGCCAGCCGCCTGTTACTCATTTGGTTAAACAGGGTACAATTTGATAGAGTCGATAGAGAAGATCGGAGTTGGTAACTCTGATATGATAAAAACCAGAGGTAAAGCACGTGTTGAAAAATTTTAAAGTTAAATTTATGTATTATAATTAGAAAAAAAAAAGAAAATCTGCCCAGTGTGAAATATTTTTCGCTTAGTAACGTCTAGAATTAAATGAATGATATTCTTAAATAATAAAATATAATTAAAACTTGTATTCTTTTTGTCTCGTGTATACATTTTTTAACTTTTCTGATACATTTTCTCTATGAAGAAATTATAATACATCAATAAAAATTAACATAAATCAACTTTCATATCAATTTTTTTTTAATCGTAAAACATAATTACGGCTGTTTAATATTTATTTTTCTTATAAGGCCTGTTAACGAACTGTCTATTATTGCGGAATTTTCTATAAGAGCAGTCGTAGCACTATACATAATTAATCTTACGGAAAATTCCGAAATACTAGACAGTGTCTGTTAAGTAACTGAGTGGATAAAAATCTATATTTTCGTTGAATAATTAAATTACTTATTAGAAATACGTATCATCACCGAGACAAAATTTTCTTTCATTTGCAGAAATTCCTTGATTATCTTTTTACTTTTTTATTTGAATTAAAGAAACAGTTTGTTGTTGTAACGAGAATATTGTTTCTTAATGTAAAACAATATTTTGCTTCATGCAACCAAAAATTGATCTATATTAAAGGAAAAAGTTGTTCGTGTCAATTATTATATTATTTGGTTTGACAAAATAATAAAATTAAATATACGAAGCTTTTATTAAGAATAAAGATGTTATTTTAAAAATAAAAACTTTATTTTTGCTACAAATAAGGATAGTTTAAAATACGTATATTTTCAGCCACGTTTTCCTAAAACTGGATGCAGTTTTCAAATACACGGAAAAAATTTATCCGTGAAGAAGTCACGAACTTGTAGCTAGGTCTCGGATACGAGATAAAAAAATGAAACATTACATCCTTATTTCTATGAGAAATATATGGATAAATTTCGAAGTTTCTTACGAACAGTTCGAATTTCCTACGAACAGTTCCTGAAAATTTCAGACTGAGATATAAAGAGGAAAAATTTTATTTGTGCGATTTAATTTTATATTAATTTATTAAATTCGCAACTTAGAAGATTCGAACCCTCAAAGACTGCTGACTCACCAGTTTCTAAACATAAACCAGGAGTGCGTAAACACGCGCAGCCATCGAGGCCAAACAAAATAGGTATTATAAAACTTGCGTGTGTGCGCTCCGCGCACACACGCACCGCGCGTTTGGGAGAGTGTATGTGTGGGCCACGTACAGGCGAACTTAGTTTCGAGTTCCCAGATTTGTCGGGCAAGCTCGTGAGTGCTCTGAGAATCTTTTCCCAATCACTCGTAATATTTTTGTAATTATTCACGTAAAAAAGAAGTGATGAACCGTTTTAGAATTTTCACATCGAGTTCGTCAATCTTTCTCAAAGCTCGCAAGTTATTTACGAAAATACATAAATATCCGATGAATTTTTCTCATATCCGAGACCTAGCTACTAGTTCGTGACTTTTTTACGGATAAATTTTTTCCGTGTAAGAAGCTAAAAACCTAAATTTCCAAACAACATTTTGGCATACGGCCATTTTTCATTCTTTTTTACCATCCCTGCAAATAAAAAAGGCCAATTGTATTCAAATGGAAATGTTGAAATGAGCATTTGCAATTAAATGCCATTGGTAGAACTATCATTCAATATACCTCAATGGATTTGAATTGACGCAATGTATTTAAATCGTAAAGATGAAATTGGTGGCACTTCATCATTACGGAATGATCATTCTGCTAATTTTCAATTTAGTAGAAATATTATTTGTATTATATTGTTAATTTATGTCCAAAGTCACTTTTTATTCTCATTAAACAATCAATATTTACTGAACTTTAGTTCAAAGGTACAAATTATATAATATATAACAACTTTTATTCCTTATTATCAATTAACCACTTCAATCTCTTCAATAATACTGTTTATTAAAGTATTATTTTATTATTCAGTAAATTAAAATTCTATTGCAAAACTCCAATTAAAAATCATTCCGGTCTATAAATTTATGTGCGTTTCAATGCAATTAGATGCATCGCATGACCAATCTCCATTTTTACATTAACCTCTATTGGATAATATTGTTTAATTTTTTTTCAGTGAAAATTAATTTTTTTAACTGAAAATTTCATTATTCCATGTTTGGTTGAGAATTTATCTTCTTCCGTTTAAACTTCAATTATTTGGTTGAAAATTCCTCTATTTTGTTGAAAATTAAACTTTTTTAGTCTAAAATTAATATTGTTGGTTGAAAGTTCATTTCTTTGGTTGCAAATTTAACTATTAGATTTAAAATTCCTTCAAACTTTCAAATATTTGTTTCGTAATTTTGAAAATTGTATTATAAATTAATCTTTTTTCGTAGAGAAATAACCTTCTTGGTAGAAAATTTATCCTTCTGATTAAAAATTTATCTCTTTGATTAAAAATTAGACAATAAAAAACCAAATTACAACTTGAAACATTTAAGTTTTTGCCAAACAGCACAAACTATGAAAGAAATGAATCAACAAATGTTGCTCATATAAAAAACAGCTACAAATTTGTCATTAATAATTTTTTAATTGGATGCGTTGTTTTTATTTCAATCGTAAGAAATAACATTATAAATAAAAAATTAATTTTTTTGGAAAACGGCACAAGGTGCGAAAAAAAGTAATGATCAAAAGTTGTGCACCTAGAAAGGATCTAAAAATTTGTTATTGATAATTTTTAGATAGAACAAATAGATTTTCTTTTAATCGTAAAAAACAAGATTAAAAATAAAAAATTAAACTTTTGGAAAACCGACATAAGAGACGAAAAAAAATGAAAAGACAAAAGATATTCAACCTAAAAACATCGTTGAAATCAGAAAAATGCTTAGATTCCAAATATATATTACTTTTAAATCTCTGATTGCAAAATGAAGATTTTTTTAATTTCAAATTTTTCAACATTTTCCAACAAAGGACCTCTGAGGAAAGGCTTTGCCTGCCCAAGCCCAGAAAGTAGGTCGTTGGTCAGGTCAGCCAGGTACCCTCACTTGGTCAGGAGCGTGCCGACCACTGGTTTAATCTTTAATGGAGAGCCCATGCAGCTTTCGAAAAACTATCCTTTGAAACAGTTAGGTACAACCAGGTATACGGACTATAGGCAAAAATATAGGAGGTTCATACTATATATATTCTAGAACAATGCCTTGCAGGTTTTCCCCGCCTTTAAATGAGGGGTTTGAACTTTAAAAGGCCTTAAATAAATATGGATGGCCATGGAGTGTGCCTTAAATATCTGGGTCATATATCTCTTAAACTTAAACTTAACAAAATATTGCAGAACTGTTTGCAGTTTAATATTTAGGAATTTGAAGTCGTGTATGTTACATTCAAATATTTAGTACTTATTCAACTGTTTTCTTCTATTTTATTTGAATAATTGTATAATTTAATGCAGTATTTTATTTTATTTAAGTTATATTTTTTTAACTATGTGATTCAAATTTTAAGATAAGAGAGCCACCATTCATTTAAATTATACAATTAAAACAAATATTGTAACAAGCTATGAATAAAAAGTTTGTCACATTTTTAAATGTTCAAGCATTTTTTTAAATCAATCTTTTGTCTAGCAAACAATGCAAACAAGTATTATTAAAATTTTTTTCAAATGTACGTGGGATACCTTAAATTTTGTTTTGAAGTACTATAAATCAGTAAAAATATATATGTATATCAGCTGCAGATTGTATTCATTAATACAATCTGTAACTGATATACATATATTATCTTTAGATTTTTAGTATTTTAAAACAAAATTCAAGGTATTATAATTAATAAGATAAACTACCGGTCAAAAGATTAAGTTCACCTCTTTTTTAATGATTGATTAAGTTCAGTAAATTTTAATTATGTCAGAGCTAAAATGTTTTCTTTCTAAAGAGTTGAATGCTCTCAAAATTCTTTATAAAATAAGCCCAGGATGAAGTCAATTTGTCTATTTTTTAAGTAGATATTGGAAAAATAGTCTAAATTTCTAATGTTTACTTAAATGTTAGGTAATATCCGAAATCATCAATATTTTGTACTGTTATTGGGTTCATTTTAAAGCTATTTTTCCGCAGTATCGCAACAGCTCAATAATCGCAACAACTCAAAGTTGTAACAAAAGAGTTTAAAGAATTTCAATATTCTTCGTGATAAGAAAAATACTTTTGCAAATGTGTGAATCATATAACTGTGAAGTTTCTAAAAAATTGTCCCTCAAAACATATATTTATTTCATTTTTGCTCATAACCTGTTGCGATACTGTGGAAAAGTGGCTTTAAAATGAGCCTAAGAACATTAAAAACTGTTGATTATTTCGGATATTACATAAAGTTTAATAAAACATTAGAGATTTACACTATTTTTGCAATATCTACTTAAAAAATGGACAAATTGGCTTTATTCTGAGTTCATTTCATACGGAATTTTGGGAGCATTCAACATTTTAAAGAGAAAAAATTTTAGCGCTGTCATAACTAAATTAGGAGAACTTAATCAGTCATCAAAAACGAGGTGAACTAACTCCTAGCCGGTAGTGTGTTATAATTATAAGTAATAATTTATGATATGAATACCTATGTAACAATATCATATTTTGAATTTTTTGTTTTAAATATAGTTTTTATTGTAAAACCTCTGGTATAACTGCTTACTAATAAGTGTGAATCATAAGAATAATGATAAAATAAACATTTAATATTTGAGTGGTAAATAAATATGCAGTTAGCAATTTATGTTCGTGGAAACTCCTGTAATTGTAACTCTCTAACTTCATCAATTACCGACGCGCAACGTCTAAGAAATGCCGAAATCCGCAAAGTAACTCTCGGGACTAGCTCTACCGGCCTAGGGGGCGCTTTTAGTAGCCCCATTTTGACGGAGTCTCTTATTCCATTACATGAGCAATCTCCCACCTCATCTCTGGTAGAACGATAGTTTTTGCGGGGGGGGGGGGGGGCACTGAGTAGTGTTTTGTGTTCGTGTGTAGAATTTTCGTACGATGTGATCTGTGCAGCTGGTTTACAGGGAGCAGTTTCTATGTGCGAATTATGAGCTTTTAATTTATAAATGGTGGTTTTTCTGGAGGCTTTTTTGAAATTACAAAAACCTCTGCAATTAGCGAGGTGATCGCCAGAATAGTTGTCGCAAGTGGTCAGCGATTCACGATCTTTTTTGCATTTAGAACTCTAATGCGCGCCTCTTACTTCACACGGCGTGGAGTGGCGTGGCACATATCAGAGACATGATGGAATCTTTTACACTTGGAGCACTGCTAAGTTTCCTTAGGTATAACACAGGGCTCGACTTTGGTTTTTATATAGGCAATGGACTGCAGATTGAGAAGCTCATATGCTTCAGGTGTATTTGGGACCATTACCAGAAGCATCGGTATGGCTTTCTTAGTTTGTCTGTTTTTTATGCAACTAACCGACGTAATTGTGAACCCTTCCTTTAAGTTCTGAGAGAACTGAATTTTCCGAGTACGCGATGGGGCTGTTTCTAATAATAAGTTTGATAGGGGGCGAGTCAATTCTTTCATACAGGTAATATTGAAAGCCTTGCTGCTCTAGATTATAAATAATTTCACGATAGTCTTCGATATAAGATACGTGAATAGAATTAACGTCTGAACGAATGTTGTATACTATGGGTTTTAAGTTGGTGAACTCTTTCAATAGTTTATGCAGAACTGTATAGAGGTGGTTAACTTCGTCTACAATTACATTGATTGGAGGTATTTTTCCGGGTGCTGTAGATCAATTCAAATTAAAATTTATCATGTTAGGGGCTACTTTTAAATAGCTATCGGCAATGGTCTTGTGACTCTTGTCGCTACTAATGCGCTTTCTTGTTGGGCGCGGCAATTTAAGAGCTTCCCTTGCTCGTGGCCTGGTGAGTCCCCACTCCGATGCTACCTGTGCGCTTCGCTTTTGTTGGCCGATTGGGGAAGGGCTTACCTCATATTACATACTATGTCGGAAAATTATTGCTTGATTATCGGCTCGCGATATGTTACGTTCCACAAAAAAAGAACTCCTCAACCCTAGCAACTTCTTTTCTGCCTAAATTTTGTTGATATTCCACTTGGATTAAAAAAACAATTAAGAGAAAGAATGGATTTAATTTTGACAAAAATAATAACATTTTTCTTGATTTTCAGATGGAAAAATTTATTTTGCAATATAAAAAAAAATGTAAGGCCATATATGAGTTCGATAGCTGTTTTAATATTTTAAATATTATTTTTTAAATTCCGCAATTTTGCTTAGTGAAAAGACAGCTTTACAATGACTAAACAGAAAAAATGACAAACACACAATAAAATTTGTAGAAATATATTTTGGGCATATTTTAGTATGTTCAATGAAAAAATTATGACAACAGAATTTTTGCTTTTTACGCGCAGAGAGCATATTTTTTGCTTGACCAGAAAGCGGTATTTCTCTTTTTTTAATTAAGATTGAAAAGAAATCCATTTTATCATGAATAATTTTTGCAAAATAAGCAAGAAAAAGATTCGCAATTAAAAAAAAAAAGAAACTTCCAAACAACCTCACTTTTCGGCGCATTAGAGACAAGAGTAACACAATAAAAAAAGAGGGAGAAAAAGGGAAAAAGTCAACCAAAAACCAACCTCTCACTTTTTCCTTTCTCCGTCCTTTTTATATTACGAGGGGACCAACATGTTTCGAGGCCAATTTAGACTTCCTCATCGGGGATTATTTATAGGGAATAACTAAAGGTGTGAAAAAAATTAATATACCTGTAAAGAAAATATTCCAGTCAGTATTAATTAAAAATTGATTAAGTTTAATGTAATCAAATATATTTATGGAGAAATTGATTGTTTAATAAAAAAGAATTCTTTCTATTATCTAATCAAAGAAATTTACTTTAACCAATTAATTACTCTATCCCATACTTTGTTATATCTTGAGAGGTCCCTTTTTAAATTAATAGCCTTGTTACCTTTTCTCTTTGTAAATAACATCTCCATGAATTCTCTCTTTTTCTGATTTTTTTCATGATAAAGAATTTTAATATCATTCCAATTGAAGTCATGACTATGTGTAATGTTATGCTTTGAAAGGACTGAGTGATATCTAGGACTTCTGTGAAAATTATTTTCATGTTCATTTTTCCTAAGTCGAAGTGCTCTTTGTGTCTGCCCTATATAAACTGCATTGCAATCTTTACAATTAACTTTGTAAATTACACATTTTTTGTCTAGCGTTTCATATCCATCTTTTCCCAATTTTATAATCATATTGCTCTTAAAAGGAACTATAAATAGTATGTAAACCTAATTTTCCCAACATTGATTTCAAAATCTTCGAGATTTTATCGAAATATGGAAGAACAACAGTGTTAAATGTATTATAATCTTCTCTGTTTATTTTATTTTCATCATTGTTTTTGTTTTTAATATAATTTATTCTGTTATGCGCATGATGATAATTTAAGGGCTCTATCAATCAAATTTTTAATAATTCCTATCTTATTTTGAATAGAGTATTTTGAGAGAAAACTAAGTGTTCTTCCTGAACAAATAGTTTTCCTATGCCAGTCAGTGATAATATTTCTTTCATCAGTTTTAATTAAAGTCATATCAAGAAAATTTAATTTTCCTTCAGTTTCAATTTCAACAGTAAATTGTAATCTTGGGTGTATACTATTGAAAGCATTAAGAAGAGTGTTAACATTATTTTTGTGTACACTAAGTACTGAATCATCAACATATCTTGCATAAAACTCAATATTAAAATCAATTTTCTGGAAAACTTCATTCTCTAAATCCTCGATAACAATATCAGCTAAAACAGGAGACAAAGTGATCCTATGGGAGCTCCAAACTTTTTTTATAAAAATTATGATTAAATTTGAAATTTACTGAATGAAAAACATATTTTATAGCATCAAGAAATTGTTTTTTCGGAATTTTGGTATTAATTTTAATCAAATCCCAACGTTTTTGTATGACAATTTCAACTCTTTCGTAAGGGATATTTGGAAACATAGCTATTACATCAAAAGAAAAAAATATGTGATCTAAAGGTATTATTACATTGTCAATTAGTTTTAAGAAAGCATGACTATTTTTAATCGATGTTTTTGAGATTTCTATTGATTTTTTAGTAATTTGACTCAATAATTCTTCCAATTTTCTAGTTGCAGAACCTATTGTTGAAATAACTGGTCGTAGAGGGTAGTCAGCTTTGTGAGCTTTAACAAGGCCATAGGCTAAGGAGAGATCAGTACTCGTTCTATCAATATCACATCTTTCAATATAATTACCTAAGTATTTATTAGTTCTCATTCTGTCTAAAATGTTAAAAGTCCCTTTTTGAAGAATTTCGGTGGTATTATTAGGAATCAATTGAAAACTACCTTCATCATTAAAGATATGCAAGATTTTTTGAATATAAACATTCCTATGAATACCACAAAATGCTCCTATTGCAATTCCTAAAAACAAAGAAATTTGTTTCTTTGCACAAAAATAAAAAATTGTGATTTGATAATAATAAAAATGAAAAATACGAAAGAAATAAAAAGGAGAAGGAAGGGAATGTGGTTGGTTGCCTTCTCATTTTTCTTTCCTCTTTTTTTATTTTTGTGCAAAGAAACAAATTTCTTTGTTTTTAGGAATTGCAATAGGAGCATTTTGTGGTGTTTGTCCAAATTTGATCGTTGAATTTTTGTTTTATTTTCAGGAATTCTATACATTAACTTGATTATTGGACGTTAAATGGGATATTGAATTTGATTTTAATCTAATTTAAAATTCTTAAATTTCAATTTTGGTTGCTTGCCTTCTCATTTTTCTTTCCTCTTTTTTATTTTTGTGCATAGAAACAAATTTCTTTGTTTTTAGGAATTGCAATAGGAGCATTTTGTGGTGTTTGTCCAAATTTGATCGTTGAATTTTTGTTTTATTTTCAGGAATTTTATACATTAACTTGATTATTGGACGTTAAATGGGATTTTGAATTTGATTTTAATCTAATTTAAAATTCTTAAATTTTGCTTCAATTAAACCCTCATTCAATTTTCATCTTACTTATTTTTGCGTACGACCAGTCGTTTTCAAGCAAAATCGAAATAACGATTCAAAGAAGTGGAAAATGCAATATTAAAGTAAATTCTGCAACCTAAAACCGGTAAATTTTTATTTACTGTCAGTTTATATGCTGAGATGCAACTCTCTGTTTGTTCCAATGATATAGAGAACAACCCAGGACTCACGACAAGAACATGGTTGCATATTGAGTCCCACCGCAGCCCGTCCCAACCACCCACCTTTCAGGGCTTAATGCTATATGCTACTCCTTACCTCATTTTCTTTTTTGAAAATTCGTGATCTGCTCCGTTTCCACCTTCGGCATTTCCTGTCTTGATCGCAACCGTGTCCTTATGAACCCATCTCGATTTTTTTCTCCACAAACAAAAGCAGCAGCTTCTGTTTCTGCTTTGACGTACCGTTCTACACTCTGAGTGTGGCATGGGAAGCGGAGAGCTTCATTCACAAGGGGATGCCTTCGATCATGAACGAAAAATCTGAGATCATCATCAGAAACAAGAGCAAGTTTGAACAGTTCGAAACGGAAGTTGACTGAGCTTTTCTTTTCGGGGTCTTCCTCTTTTTCTATACACTTTTTCCTTATCCTGCTGTTTGCTTGGTTCTTGAATTACGAGTTGTTTCTGTTTCTCATCGTCTCTTGCTTTCAGTATAATTTGCAATCCTTTTTCTCTCACGGATAGCGTATCATCATAAATCATAACCAGTAAAATAGTTTCAGGGTGTGCGCAGAAACTATTTCTTCCAATGACTTCGTATACCAGCATCCTTGAGTGATCCGGAAGGTATTTTGAAGGGACGATCATTTCCCAAACGTGTTTTGCAGCAAACTGTATTGTCGGTTTACTTTTTATTAGAAACCAGCACGATGCGTAAACTCCAAGAATGAAAGTCACCAATAATACCAGGTTTTCTGATGGATTTTCTGTGGAAACGTACAGTCGTAAATCACGATTACCCGTTGTTAACCAACGTGCATGATTCAGTGTGCCAGGATTAAGAGCTGCGAGATCAGGTGGACAATATCCAGAAGCAATTGCATGGCACATTCGATACAGATATTTTTGATCTGTACTAAGATCTTCAAGAACCTCCGCTGAAAGTTCTGGTATTTCTGCTTCAATTATTTTGAAGTTGGCAATAGGCAACTGTTTGCAATTTTCTAATACTCTACCTATTGGACCCGATAGCGTGTTTGTTCCACTTGTCTTACCGTCAATTGCATATATCAGGTGACGTAAAGGTACCGCATTGCAGTGTAACAGGCAAACTGACCATTGCAGGGGTTTCTTTAAGGTGACCTCTAAAAGCCTGATAACTCCACCTTCGCTTCCTGTGTTAACTGGCGTTCTGTCACAACCAAAAACTGCAAGGTTTTCGATCTTTGCTTGTTTCTGCGTGAAAAATTCACATATTTCTTCGCGAATACTCGATGCGTGACATATTTTTCTTGGAAGTTTTTGTAAACATAGACAAAGCCTTTTGCCCTAAACAGAGAAATAGAAAATTTTGACAAATTTGCACATACAAATCTTCAGAATAGATTCGTACATCGTACGGATAAGAGCTTAGGCTCAAAAAGGAAAATTATATTTTTCAACATCAATTTGTTTAAATTATGTGATTATTAGTTACATTAACAATAATGATCATACAAATTTGTACAGAAGTTAGAATTCATTTTCGTCGCCATTTTTTACAAAAATAGAGGATTTCAGCTAGATTACACTGAATATGGTAGTCTTGTAATTCTTCACCTTAATCTAAAAAAATATATACATGAGATCATTAACATATTGCACCGAATGAAAGATTCTTAATGGAAACTTTATTCTAAAGAAAGATTTGTATGTGCAAATTTGTCAACATTTTCTATTTCTCTGTTTAGGGCAAAAGGCTTTGTCTATGTTTACAAAAACTTCCAAGAAAAATATGTAGAAGAAAAACATGTACAAGAAAGAAAGAGAGAGAGAAAGAAAGAAGGAGAAAGAAAGAGAGCATAATGATTATTATTGGGAAACTATGAACTACATACAAAAATTAACCAGTTTATACTTAATGTTAGAAATAATTTCTTATATTATTATAAAAAAATACAGTAATTGATGTTGAAAAATACAATTTTCCAACTTTCGTAGACGGCCGTGCCTATCCAGCTAAAAGGCGCCTCTGAGTAATGTGCTCGCGGCGTTGCTGGAGAGAATAAAACACTCGTAGGTTATTAACACTTTGTTCAATTAAAGTGAAACTTCACAGAAAACTTCTACAAATTCTAATGTACATTTCATTCGCTGGAAGTTTTTGATAGCTTAAACTTACGTCGCTAGACTTTGCGATTGAAAATATTGGAACCATTTTCGTATACTTACCTAGAAAAACATTATTAACAATTTTTTATAACAAAACAAATAAACCTAAACTGCTCTACCACCTAAAGTACACTTTGAAATACTATGGGGTCGTTGCATGAATTTTAGGTAATATATTTTTTAAATACTGCATAACATTCTGAACATTTTGTAAAAAAATTTTTGAAAACTTCATTGTGGAGGAAAAAAATGTTTAAGAAAAGTATTGAAATCCCTATTCAAAAGCTTTGTGACCTTGAAACGTCGCTTCCCAAAAAGCGCGTAACCAATCAGAATAATGATCTATTGACTAACGAAGTATCTAGCAGACAGCTGGCGAAAATTGAATTTACAATTTCTAACAGAGATGTTTATTTACTTATAATTGTCGAAAAGCAATACAATTTTGCTTGAAGTATAAAACCTTAAAAAGATAGTAATGAATAATATCATTCAAGTGCGTGAGAATGAAATGTTTCCAAAGATAACCTCAATTTGAATATCTTTTACAGTAGGTTATGTTTACTTTTTCCCCGGTTTACCCATTCAGTTGCTAGCGGCCATATTATATTCCTTATATTCCATCACCAACCGGACAACCGCGTTAATGAGAATGAAGTACTTCCTGCAAAGTACTTCCCGCAAAAAATCAAAAAATATACTTTTTAAACATTAAAAAAAAATATTTAAACTTGATTTAAAAAAACTTTCCTTCCGTAGTTACATTATTTTTTTGGTGTTCTTTTAATTTTACTAGGAAAAAAAATTATTTGAAAATATGCAACAACCCCATTCCTCCAAATTTGAAGTAAAAATCTTTAATATTCTGTGAATTAGAGCGAGTTAAAGTGAGAAAAAACCGAATTTTTTCAGTTTTCAAAATTCGTGTTTTTTGAAATTATTTCAAGAATGCACAGAGCTACAACTTTTTTTAAGAGGAAAAAAAGATGCGCATTTTAATTTCGAATAAGAATATATGTTTGAAAAATTAAAATTTTTAAATGTTTTTAAAAATGCCGAGGGGCCTTCCCGCCACCAGCGATCAGACTTTATATGCCCTTCTATGATCCGGCGGTTCAATTCTTGAAGTCGGGACAGTGACACATGCAGATATCAAAAAGGCGTTGAGAATCCTTTTCAAACTGCTGAAATCTCTGATTGTAGATTACATGGTTTTTCTCTTCTTATGGGGTTTCAACAGAGATGTATATTCGTTTTTTTAATTAGTGATAAGCTTTGTCACAAATTTTTGACATAAGGATGGAATGGCTGTCTTGTTCCAAATATCTTACTTTTTTTCAAAAATTGCACTGATTACTGTCACACTGGCATTTAACCCTCATGTTTCAAAGCGCTGAATATAAAGAAATTGTTGCATAATATCTGCATACATTGGCAAGCAATTAACACTAAATTCTTTTGCGATTTCAAAAACGGAAAAGGTGTTTACTGCACGAGTTCTAACCGTTGTTCCCTTTCTCTTGGACATAATAAAAGTCGTAGCACTGTATCTAATATTTATAAAACTACACTTAAAAAACTACGTCGTGGGTGTGGTGAGCCCACACTACCCTCAAAGGGAAATGGCTTAATGGTATACTTACACTTACTAAGTACACAGGACAAAAACTAGGTTTTCCTGTCAAGCGTTAAACTGTTAAGAATGGTTGTTTACAGCGTTACCCTCGCGACGACCGCATTTAATTTTCATTTGTCTTTCTACTTGCATTATATTTTTGCTTACTTTTTCTGTGTCTTTTATCAAATCTGAAATTAGGTCTGATTGGGACGGGCCACAGTGGGATGAAATCAAAAAACGAGGTTCAAAATAACTTGTAGCTGGCAATTCTTAACCGATTTTGGATTTTTTTTTTCAGAAAAATTCAGCATTAAATTTTGAAAAGATTTATGTGGTCTGATTTTCGAATTTTGTTTTGTTTAAACTTTTATGTTGAAGCAAAGAGTGAATAAAAAGTCGATTTTTTCATTTTTTGTGTTTATCTTCGTGAACAAGTTTTTTCTATGATCAGCATTGCCAGACTTTATGCACGGGGGTAGGTGAAAGCAAAAAAAATTATGACATTTTTAAGTTGATTGTTATAAACAAATTAACTTAACAAATAGTCTACACTATGGATTCTTCGTTTGCAAAGTGAATTTTTGCGTTAAAATTACTTGCCTTTATCAAAAAAATAATACCCGATCATAACAATTTGATATGTTTTATCAATTTTATAAAAAAATTATATAAACAAATGCCTAGTGTGGATATTTCAAGGCAGAAAAAAATCGTTTTTTCTCTTAATTTTTCTTAAATTATATCTCCAGTGATGTTTAATGATGGACAATTATCTTTCGATATTTTTTTATAAATTTCAAAAACAAATTATATAAACAAGTGGCTATTGTGGACATTTAAAGGCAGAATGAAATCGTTTTTTCCCTTAATTTTCTTCAAATTGTATCGCCAGTAATATTTAATGAAGGAAAATTATCATCCGACATTTTTTATAGATTTTATAAACAAATTATATAAACAAATGGCCAGTGTGGACATTTAAAGGCAGAAAGAAATCGTTTTTTCCCTTAATTTTGTTCAAATTATATCGCCAGTAAAATTTAATGATGGAAAATTATCATCCGACATTTTTTATAGATTTTATAAACAAATTATATATAATAATCATAACTTGGTCATTTAGAGGTCGAAAAAAATCCTTTTTTTCCTCATTTTCCTCGAATGATGTCGCCAGTGAGGTTTAATGATGGAAAATTATCATCCAATAATTTTTATCAATTTTGTAAACAAATCATATAAACAAATACCTAGCGTGGATGTTTAAAGTCAGGAAACGTTCGTTTTTTCGCAACTAGCCTCAAAGTATATTGCCAGTAATGTAATTGTTTGGTAATTGTTGCTTCTTTCAATTTTCGTAATGTAGTATTCTTAGGAATTGTTAAAGATGGAAATTTGTACAATAACAATAAGCATAAACTTGCTATGTATCATAATCCTTTGTCAATTTCTTAAGATTCCATTGATTAGTCGCGATCAAGTTTTAATTACTAAGCCTTTAATCTGAGATAAGGAGCTCGAGAGCTTCAGGATGTAGAATACTATCAGAATGCTTCCAGTCCATTGTGGCCACACTGGCCATTTGTTTATATAATTTGTTTATGAAATTAATAAAAAAATATCGGACAATAATTTTCCATCGCTAAAATTCACTGGCGACATAATTTGTGGCAATTTAAGAGAAAAAGCGATTTCTTTCGGCCTTTAAATGTCCACACTGGGCATTTGTTTATATAATTTCCTTATAAAATTAATAAAAAATATCGGTTGATAATCTTCCATCATTAAATATCACTGGCGATATAATTTGAGAAAAATTAAGAGAAAAAACTATTTCTTTCTGCCTATAAATGTCCACACTAGGCATTTGTTTATAAAATTAATAAAAAATATCGAAAGATAATTTTCCATCATTAAACATGATTGGATATATATTTTGAGAAAAATTAAGTGAAAAAACGATTTTTTCTGCCATTAAATGTCCACACTAGGCTTTTGTTTATATAAGTTGTTTATGAAATTAATTAAAAAATATCGGATGATAATTTTCTATCACTAAACATCACTGGTGACATAATTTGTGGGAATTTAAGAGAATAGGCGGTTTCTTTCGGCCTTTAAATGTCCACACTGGGCATTTGTTTATATAATTTGTTTATAAAATCTAAAAAAAATATCGTATGATAATTTTCTATCATTAAACATCACTGGCGACATAATTTGAGAAAAATTAAGAGAAAAAACGATTTCTTTCTGCCTTTAAATGTCCACACTAGGCATTTGCTTATATAATTTGTTTATAAAATTAATAAAAAATATCAAAAGATAATTTTCCATCATTAAACATGACTGGAGATATATTTTGAGAAAAATTAAGTGAAAAAACAATTTTTTCTGCCTTTAAATGTCCACACTAGGCTTTTGTTTATATAATTTGTTTATAAAATTATTAAAAAATATTTGATGTCAAATTTTCATGATCGAATATTATTTTTTCGATGAAAGCAAGTAATTTAAACGCAAAAATTTACTTTGCAAACGAAGAATCCATAGTGTAGACTATTTGTTAAGTTAATTTGTTCATAACAATCAACTTAACAATGTCATAATTTTTTTTGCTTTCAACTACCCCCGTGCATAAAGTCTGGGAATGCTGATCATGGAAAAAATTTGTTCACGAATATAAAAAAAAAAAAAACGAAAAAGTCGACTTTTTATTCACTCTTTGCATTAGCATAAAAGTTTAAACAAACAAAAATTCAAAAATCAGGCCACATAAATCTCCTCAAAATTAAATGCTGAATTTTTCTGAAAAAAAATCCAAAATCGGTTCAGAATTGCCAGCTACAAGTTATTTTGAACCTCGTTTTTTTATTTCATCCCACTGTGCGGGCTGAGATAGGACTTTACGTATAACCATTTTAATTTTATATCACTGGATCAAGCAGAGAGTTGCATTTCAGCACCTGATATAAACGTAAATAAGAATTTACCTGTTTGGGATAACAGAAATGAGGCAAATATTGCATTGTTTACTTTTTTAGATCGTTATTTCGATTTTTCTTGAAAACGACTGGTCGTACGCAAAAATAAGCAAAGTAAAATAGATGTACTTCACCGAGATATAGACACTTTTTTTATAGCATTTTTTAATAAAATAAATGCTTTCAGAGAAAAATGAGAAAAATCTTCTTTTTTTTTGTACATTTTTCGCGTGGGGCAGGCCTTAACATTATTAAATTTCAAAAAGTTTTGTTTTAAGGAAATTGTTATATGAAAATACACTTTTTCCCGTTGGTCCCAAATTGAAATTCCATTTTTTTTTTTCGACCCACCCTAATAAATATGAATGCCTGCATATTTTGTATCATTAATGCTTAGCATTCTTGACTCATTTAGATGTAATTATCTATAACAGTACGGCATTAATCTACAAAGAGGCATTCTTTTAAATGTGAAATTCAGCTCATTATACAAAAAGTGAGGTTAGAAGCTGAGTTTTTATTAGAAGCTATACTTGAATGCCATCATTTTAGATTATCGATTTATCAAATCTTGCGCGAAGCTAACAAAGCCAATTTCACGTGGGACAATTTAACGAAAGTGGTACTAAACATAGAATAGAAGCAAGATGAGGTTACGCATTTTCTTATATGTACTATACATTAAAAAATAAAACGCGATCGGACATAGAAAAAAGACCGGAGCTGTCGTAGAGCGGAACTGACCCTTTCGCCACCCCATGTAATTCACATCGTATCACCGGAGGGAGCCAGAAGGAGTCCAGGCCGTACACGGCACGGATTCAACCGTGTACGCGCGAAGAAATCCAAAGGCTGAGAAATCGTGTTCAATTCGGAACAAAGTATAAAAGGAGAAAACAAAAGAAAGAAATAAAGCGAGCAAAAATCGCAAGGCCCAACGTTAAGATAATAAGATAAGGTGAAGTGTTAACCCATTAACGGCGAAGAACTCCGATTTTTTTTAAATTCATTTTCAAGCCTCATTATTATTATTAAGGAGAAAACTTCATACTTTCTTCAAACAGCGGTGCACAAAAATCGTGTGGTTTGACAGTATACCTTTGGTTTCCATCATAAAAGTCGTTATCATTTTCTAAATGGTGATTTTTCACTTGAAAATTTAAAAACAATATAGGTGTGGACGCTGAACTAAGATTCCAGCGAATATTGGTGAAAGTGGCTGTACATAGGTTTTTGGGGTCGCTGAATCCGAATCTAGTGTCATATTTTCGATATTCTAGATGGCGGACCCAATATGGCGGCCAAAATGTTGAAAAATGTTTGGAATTGGATTAAATTGTCCATTCATAGGTTTTTGGGGTCGCTGAATCCGAATATAGTGTCAGATTTTCAAAATTCAAGATAGCGGATCCAATATGGGGAAAAATTTGGGATATCTGAATCTGTTGTCAGATTTTCAATATCCGAGATTGCGAATCCAATATGGCGTCTAGACTGGTAAAAAAAAGTTCCAGAACTTGATAAAATTGGTCATCATGTTTTTGAGGTCGCTGAATCCGAATCTGCCATCAAATCAACACCTTAGAATTCCGATTCTTAAATAAGTGAAACTTCCAAAGAGGTAAATATTTTCTTATTCTACTCTCAGCATTACCCAGAGAAAACGACGTGGACGTGGTAGATTTCTTTCTCCTTCGCGGTGCTTGTTTTGAGTGAGTCTCCTTGCCTCTCACTATTCGGGATGCTTGTTCTGAGTGAGTCCCTTGCCTCTCACTATTCGGGGTGCTTGATTCGAGTGAGTCCCCTTGCCTCTCACTATTCGTTCCAAGAAATAGACATGGGATGTTTTCGTTCGGCTAATTCAAGTCGCCCTTGTGCATTCTGTTGTAATTTTCAATGCTACCGGAGATGGGAAGAAAGTTCCGACTGAACATTTCGCAATATCGATTGTTAAAAGTTACATGTAGAAGGGTAGCTTGAAACGAAATTGGCTACACGAGATTTCTCGTCAAAGCAAGCAAGCTCGGTGTTCAGACTGTTCAATAAGAACATACAAATTTTGTGATAACTGCCAATTATACTTCTGCAGTGCATGTATGAAAAAGAAACATGACCTGCCATAGGATTTAGTGAGAGGCAAGGGGACTCATGCGAAGCAAGCACCCCGAATAGTGAGAGACAAGAGGACTCAATCGCATCAAGCACCCCGAATAGTGAGAGGCAAGGGGACTCGCTCAGAATAAGCACCCCGAATATTAAGAGGCAAGGGGACACTCTCAAAACAAGCACCTCGAAGGAGAAAGAAATCTGCCACGTCCACGTCGTTTTCTCTGGGTCATGTTGAGAGTAGAATAAGAAAATATTTACCTCTTTGGAAAGTTTCATTTTTTTAAGAATCGGAATTCTAAGGCGTTGATTTGATGGCAGATTCGTATTCAGTGACCTCAAAAACATGATGTGACCAATTTTATCAAGTTCCGGACCTTTTTTACCATTCTAGACGACATATTGGACTCGCAATCTTGGATATTGAAAATCTGACAACAGATTCGGATTCAGCGACCACAAAAACCGATGTACGGCCAATTTCATCCAGTTGCGAACATTTAAAAAAAATTGGCCGTTATATTGGATCCGCTATCTTGAATTTCGAAAAGCTGACCCTAGATTCGGTTTCAGCGACCCCAAAAACCTATGTACGGACAATTTCATCCAGATCCAAATATTTTTCAAAAATTCGGCCGCCATATTGGATGCACCATGTGGAATTTCGAAAATCTGACACGAGATTCTGATTCAGCGAGACCAAAAACCTATGTACGGACAATTTCATCCAGTTCCAAACATTTTTCAACATTTTGGCCGCCATATTGGATCCGCCATCTTGAATTTCGAAAATCTGACATCAGATTCGGATTCAGCGACCTCAAAAGTTTATGTACAGCCACTTTCAATAATATTCGTTAGAATCTGAGTGATGTGTCCACACACCTATATTTTTTCAAAATTTTCAAGTGAAAAATGCCCACTTTGAAAATGATAACGACTTTTATGATAAAAACCAAAAGTATGCTTTCAAACTACACGATTTTTGTGCACACTCCTTAATTATAATAATGAGGCTTGAAAATGCTTAAAAAAATCGGAGTTCTTGGTCGTTAATGGGTTAATGTAATGAGATAAATGCGAAGTGTAGGGCGATATGTTGAGATGAGGCGATCCCTACCGGAAATCTAGACGATTTCTAGATAAGATTGTCTAGTAGCACGTCATCTAGAGTTGACTCCTTTCTAGATAATACTAAACGATTGCTAGACTCAAAAGGGTCGCAGGTAAAACTTACTAGACACCATTAGATGAACTCTACGACGAACCCTAGACAAGGCGACCGCCATGAAATTGTCTAGACTTTCGCTCGAGGAGCTGAGTCTAGAAAGTATCTAAAAATAATCTAGATTTCCGGTAGGGATAGTAGAAAGTATTAAGATGGCAAGTTAACAATTTCCTCAATCATCGATAGGTTCGATTAAAATGGATCCAAAAAATGTTTGGATATGTTTTTAGATAACTATTCATAGTTGACAAAACTACTTACAGTGAAATCGCAGCTGACTTCCTTCTCGAGATATCACAAAATTACTTTTTACAACTACACAGAGAAATATCCTATTGTATCAAAAGGATGTTTCTTGTCTTGAATGGAATTTCCTCTTAAATTTAAGGCTAATAGGATTTTTATTTGTCTCAAAAAAATCTATTTGCGGTAAACATTAAGGTCGATTAAAATTATTCTTTTGCGACAAACTTCATCTCATTTTCCAGCCTCAAAGTATTTCTTTTATATATCGGTTCGTCAGTTCCGTAAGATCATCACTTGCTTATGTCCAGCTTGCATAGTCAGGAGCCATTTGAAACTCAATTTTAATGAACGCCTATTAAACTCCGATCACTTTTTTCCCCTGTTTCAAGATGCCTGTTGACTTATGTTATCATGAAGAAATCCAGAAGAAATTGTGTACATCTTATGGTAAGAAGATTGTTTTTGGAAAGATTAAACCAGAAAAGTTTCGAATGAAAATTTTAATTCAAGTGATGAGAAGTTTCCATTGAGTAATTGTAGAACATGCTACCTTACTCTTCTCGATCATGAAAAAGGTAACTTCAAAAGGCCCATACAATCTATGCCAAATTATGAAGATTTGCAGTTAAGAAAAAGGACTCGTACAATAGAGAGCGAGATGTATAGTTGTTATGTTTGTTTATCGGCAAGATACAAAGGGCAATTGAAAGTCGAAATTGTCAAGGGCGTAAGAGAAAGTTGGAAAATCAAATTGATACTTTCAATGGACCTTACGGATCTGCAAATATCGATGAGAAACCTTCAAAATCAATATACAATGAAAGGTCCAGCAATGTTCTTTAACTTTGTAAAAGTTGCTTTCAGAAAATAGGAAGAGGGAAAGCACATAGTTGTAATAACGCTTAAGGAAATATAATGAAAGTTGTTGAAAAAAATCCCTGAAAAGCAACAGGATCATGTTATAACCACCCTATTGAAGAAAAAGACAAGCTTGCAAACAACCGTAGCAATTGTAGCAATTATTCTGTACCCGAAGAAATAAAAAAGCCCTGTCTTTTAAGTCGAAACTTTGGATAATTTTCAAATTAATACTTGTGCATCAGCTAATTACATTAAATAATTAGCAAATTTTTTGAGATGCAAAAATGTTGGGAAAAAATCTGTACCAACATATTATAGGGAACATATTTTGAAGAAATGAAGAACATTAGAAAGTATATACAAACATGGTATATATGAATTTGAATGCCATGATGAAGGTGTAGGTTGTCAAGGCTTTTTAAAAATATCTATATCCATATTTCCCGAAGGCTATTTATCTGAATTGGATAATGATATTGGTGTTGATTCAGATGTACAAGAAGATTTTAATGTACCAACTAAGATAAGAATATTATGTTCTGAGTGTGGAAATATTGGCAAAAAAAGTAAGTTGACTAGTGTCTGCAGATTGATAAGGTTGAGCATTGTGCCACAAATAAAGGAGACTTATGAAAAAATTGAGCTTTTATTTAATCTGATTAATCTTAATAATATTCCGTTCAAGTTTGTGTCTCGTTTTAAACTTTTACTCATGATAAATGGGCCACAAACTGCCAAATCAACGTACCTCTGTTCCTGCTGTTTTGTTACACTAGCAGACCTGAGAAATCTTGTGGACTCATCTAATAATCAGGTAACTTATGCAGCCCATAGTAGTAATGGAACGAGTTCTAACCAGGCTATGTAATTAAAAACGTACGGAGAAGTAAAAAGAGATTACGAGGAATTTTTTTGCACAGGAAAAAATAAGGAGTATGCTAACCAACTTCACAGTACAATAGATGCTCCGTTTTTCAATGAAGATGATAAAATTTCTATTTTCCAAAAATGGGTCATTCCTGAGTTGCAATTTTCACATGGATTTGTGAATCATTTATTCTGGGATGGTATAGTTCTCCGTTTGCGTAGAGAAAAGGCATTAATGTGGCAAAAACAATTGAAAGTTATCCTGAACAACTATCCTAAGGACATTTTTGAGGGAAACGCATTTTGAAAACTTTTGAAACAGTTGGATAAACTTATAGATCCATAAATTTATAAAAACATGAGAATTCTGCAAGTTTGTGAAGACATAAATTCTCATTTGACTGAATTATATAATGCTTTAAAAAGCTTTAAAATTTCGGAGACATTAAAAATTCATGTCCTCCTAACACATCTAAAGGATTCTCTACGATTTTTAGATGACAATAGGCTAGGCTCGTAGTCAGAGCAAGCTGGAGAATCAATTCACCGCGAGTTTTTGAAATTCTGGGAGCGGTATAAAATAAACGTTCTTGAAGACTGTTCATATGCATTAAGGCTCAAGCAGACAGTGGTTAAATGCGCATCACAGCACATCTAGATAAAGTTATAAAGGATATCAAGTAGACATTTTTTTTAATAATTAAAAAAGTTAAAAATGAGAACAAAACTACAAAAAAAATCAAAAAGGTGAAAAATAAACAAAAAATAAGAAATTCAACCATTCTGCCACTACGTCCACATCGTTGGTCCTGGGCAAGCAAATGTGGTTTATTAATAAAAATTTAATGTCATAATAGTTATTTGTGACACAAGTGCGCAAAATAGGTGATTGTGTGCGAGCGTGAATTTTGCAGCATAAGCCGGAGGCTCGAAGCATGAATTGGTGGTTAGCGCACGAGCGAAGCGAGTGCGAAAACGTTGACGAGTGCTTCGAGCCGCAGGCGAATGATGCAATTACACGAGTTACCAATCACCTATGCGCACGTGTATCACACGCTATTTTTTGCAACGCCAGTCCGAAAAAGTTGCTAGGAGGAGGTAACGAAAAATACTAATGTTATATTGCACAGAGTGGAGTAAAGACATTCTTTTTAAAAAAAAGTTTAAAAAAAAATTTTTGAATTTTTTTTTTTAAATGTTTGAAAAAAAAATGTTCTGAAAAAAAATTTGAAAACTAAAAAATTTTGAAACAAAATTTGAAAACAATAAAATTTGTTGAAAAAAAATTTTTGGAAAAAAAATTATTAAAAAAAAATATTGACGTTTATGCTCTTTTGCCGGGGGGGGGGGGGGCCACGAAACCCAAAAAACAAAACTACAATCATTAAAACATTTCTTCAACTTAAATCTAAATTTATTTCAAGAAGATACCAACACCAGTGTTTAAAGTTACCTATGCCAGTGTCTAAAGTACCTCATCTCGAAAGTGCGCATGCGCAGCCTTTTCACCAGTGCCTAAAGTAAGCCATCTTCAAACTGCGCATGCGCGAAAATTATTCGCACACAGTCTGCTCAAATAAGGTCCTTTAGGCACAATTTAGAAGCATGCAAACGTCAACTTTAGAGGTGGGTGTTGCAAAAATTCATTCTTATGTAGGCATAGTATGTTATATATGTATCTAATCACCATACAGTGCAAAGTATATTATGATATACATGCAGTAAGTATCGCAAAACGTAATTTCAATTAACTGCGATTTCACTGTAAGTGGTTTTGACAACTACGGAAAGGCATCATCACCTGTGTAAAAAGTTTTTGGATCCATTTTAATCGAACTTATCGATGCTTAAAGAGACTGTTTTAAGGCCCCTGGAAATCATTGGTAAATCGCACCTTATAAGCTGAGGGCATACGGAGAAGCCATTTTGTCTAGTTTTTTGTATACATAATCTAAAGAGTAGAAAGGCCCTCAGTAAGGCCGTTTTTTACGTCAATTCAAAAATATAAATCCAAGTATAAGCTTTTGTTTTATGTTTGAATATGCCTTTTTTGACTTTATTGAACTTTGTCAACATGAATTGGAGTTTTATAATATGGTTGAGGTATTTTTAAAACTCTTGCTATGATATTTTTTTCATAAAAAATATTTGTGTCAAGTTGAAGAATTAATAATATCTAAGAAAGTCAAAACGGTATATTTGAGACAATATTTTGTGGTACGTCTTGGACAAGATCGGTAAATGTGATCATGAGCACGACAAAATGTATCTGACGACTCGCAGACAAGAGAGTTCAAAAGAAGAAGGGATTCCGAAGGGATTCCCCCTTAAGGACAAACGTGGACTTTTGACCCCCCCCCCTCTCCTCTGTCCACGTGTACTTAATTCATAGTTTATGAAAATATCCATATTCTTGGTATTCAAAAGCTACAAAGCCTAAAGGAGATGTGAATTGGCTGACAATTCATTTTTTCTTAAAATGGCTTCCATTTCCAGTACCGATCGTGAGAGAACTTTTTTGTTTCAAGTTTCAGTTTTTGGCTTTGGTGAAGGGAATAAGCGTGTGTGGATGCAGAAAGGGCAGTGAGTGCGGAGATCAGGTGTAAAGGAAGAAGGGTGAGTGAAGGCAAAGGTGTAAAGGGTGAAAGAAAGTAGTGTGAAGTGAAAATTGAAGCGTGCGAAGTTTTTGAGGTTAGGAGCAGTAAGAATAGTTTCTCGGCAAGGGGGGCAAGAGGAAGGTGAGTGAAGAGCGGGAAACGTCGCAGGTCACTGGGCAAGGTAGGATGCCGACGTATCGAAGTCCAAAAACGGGCGCCAGTCAATAGACGATCGCATAGAACAGGTAGCCGAAATAACAGGTGCCAATGATGAGTGCGCGGTTAGTGGGGAGAAGGGGGAAGATGACAGTTGCGGTGAGACGTTAGAGACGCTGACCAGGGAGTGGACGGCAGAGAGAAGGGATTCAGGCACGGGACATAAACGCGGGAGACCCTCTAACCTACAGCGACTTAACAGGCTTGGCAGCGCGGGTTCGAACAGGAGTTTATACGAATGGCGAAAAAAGTGAGCGCGACCAGTAGTGAAGGGGAAGAAAAAAGAAAAAGAGATGAAGGGGACGATGATTCAGAAATACCAGAAAGAGATAGGGGGGTTGGGGGGATGCTTAAGAATCTAGCAGTCCTCATAAAAGGGTTCAGAGAGGAAACAAGGAAGAGACTGGATGATATGAATAGGGATATGAATAGACAGGGAAAGACGTAAGGGGGGAAGTGAGAAATATCAGAGAAAAGTGGGAAGAGTGGGATGAACTCTGGAAAGAGGAGAAAGACAAGGTATGGGGTAAACTAGAGAGCATAGAGAATAGACAGATAGAGGTTGACGAACAGAGAAATAGTGAGATAAAACAGTTGGAAGAACGGGTAAGCAACTTAGAAATCAGGAATGAGCCTATGGGGAAGGAAACACAGAGTGCGGAAATAGTAAAAGGGAGTGATAACTTGCAAAATGAGAACGAAAGATTGAAGAAAAGACTGAGTGAGATTGAAAGAAGATTGGAAGGGGAAGAAAGGGCGAAGAGGAAAAATAACATAGTAGTTCAGGGATTAAAAGTGGAGAGTGAAACAGGGGAAGCGGAAATCAAAAATCTTTTGAAAGATATTGGAGTTCAGGTAAGGGTAGAGGGAGTTAAGAGAATAGGATGGACGAAGGAAGTAGAAGAAGGAATGTTTCTAGTAAAAATAGGGGGTGGGGAGGAGAAAAGGAAAATCATGAAGGGAAAAAAATTATTGAGAGGAAGAAGGGAAAGAATTGAAGAGGATCTGACATGGAGGGAGAGGAAAAGGAGATGGCAAAAAGAGCAAAAGGCATGGGTAGAGAGGAAAAAAGGGCGCATGGTATGTATAGGGAGAGACAGATTATGGATAAATGGGGAGGAATGGTTTAGGGACGAAGAATTAGAAGAAATAAGGAAAAAGTGAAAAAGAGTTGAGAAAGGTAGAAGAAAGGAAGATGCTAAAGAGTTTAAAGATCAAACAGAAGGGTTTCCAAACGGCAAGGCGGAAGAAAAGTGAGAAGGATAGGTGAGGGAACGGAAGAGAAAAATGTGAAAATAGCTTTCTGGAATGTGTCAGGCTTGAAGAACAAGAATGAAGGATTTCGGCGGGAGTTAAAAAAGTGGGATGTGATTATGATCAGTGAAACCTGGGCGGATGAGAAGGACTGAAAGGGGATGAAAAGGATGTTACCTAAAGGTTATGTGTGGGCAATGCAAGAAGCAAGAAAGGAACACGTTAAAGGTAGAGGGATTGGCGGCACGGTCTCAGGGGTGAGAAAAGAATTAGCAGTAAAAGGGAGAAAACAGGGGGAGAGGGAGGGAAAGGATAGAACAATGGTAAGAAAGATTATAATTGGAAAAGTCAAAATAGCGGTCGTCTGTGTATACAGAAGAAGAGGGGAAGAGGAAGGTTGAAGAGTAATAAGGAGGTAGATGGAGAAAAAGAAGGAAGAGTTGGTTCTGTTAGGAGGTGACTTGAATGCCTGGACTGGCGAGCAAGGGGGAGGGATTTGGGATGAAGAAAAGGAGGCCTATGCAAGGAGCTCCAAGCATAGGGAGATAAACCGGGAAGGGAGGAGGTTGCTAGACGAAATAGGAGAAACAGGATGGTTTATATGTAATGGCAATATGAAAAGAGATGAGAAAGGAGAGATCACATTTATAGGTAAGGGAGAAACAGTAATAGACTACATCCTGACGGAAGAAAGAATGAGGAAGATGATAGGCAGTATGAACGTGGGGAATGAGATAGGGTCCGAGCACTTCCAGTAATATCTACACTGAAAGGTGGCATGCGAAAACTTGGCAGAGGGAGAAAGGAACACGAAAATGGGAGTCTGTGGGGAAGATAAATTAAAAGAGTTCAAACAAAAAATGGAAAAGGAGAATGTTAGGTATGAAAAAGAGGAGGGAGTAGACTCGTTATTTGAAAGGTTGAAAGGGTCGATTGATGAGATAGTAAGGTAGTAGTAAGTAAGGGATGAGATAGGTACAAAAGAAGGAAGAGAAGAGGGAAAGGGAGGCTGGTGGGACGAGGAATGCAGGGAGGGCAAAGAGACAATGAAAGAGTGTGTAAGAAAATGTAGGAAAGGAGAAATGGAGAAGGCGCAGTACAACAGGAGAAAAAGAGAACATGAGAGGATGCTGGAAAGGAAAAAGCAAAGGGGAAAAGAAAAATATAAGGAAGAAGTAGAAAAAGCGATCAAAGAAAGTAGGGTCTGGGATGTGATAAATAGGGAAAGAGGAGGAAGGAAGGGCGTGAATGAAGAAATAGAAATGGATGAGTGGACGGATTATTTCAGGGGTCTGTTAGTGGGAGAACAAAATAAGATCAAAGTGGAAAATAGAAGGATAGTCAAAGGAGAAATAGAGGAAGGGAACGGAATAACAAGAGCAGAAGTGGATGAGGCGATAGATAGACTAAAAAGAAACAAGGCTACAGGAGAGGATGGTATGGAGAACGAAGCGATAAAGTATGGGGGAGAAGGGGTTTCTGAAGGGATCTGGAAGATCTGCAACAAGGTCTGGAAAGGAGAAGGGTGGCCGGAGGAGTGGATTACAGGGCTGGTTCTACCGCTTGTCAAGAAAGGGGAGGGCAAGAAGGTAGAGAAGTACAGAAGGATCACTCTCATGCCAGTGAGTTATGAAATATACGCAGAAATTCTAAGAAAAAGGTTAGAGAGCCAGATAGAAGAGAAGCAAAGTATCCCACACAATCAGACGTGATTTAGAAAAGGCATGGGGACAATAGATAACATTTACGTACTTAACTACTTGGTTAACAGAAATTTAGGGAGGAAAAGAGGGAAATTAGTCGCCTTGTTCGTAGACTTTAAAGCAGCTTTTGACTCAGTGAATAGAAAAGTGCTATATGGCAGGCATTGAAAGAGAGGGGAATAAAGGAAGGGTTAGTCGAGAGGATAAAAGAAATTTTTACTGAAACCAGGATTAGGGTGAAGATAGGGGGGAAGAAGGGGGAGGTGTTCTGAACAGGAAGAGGTCTAAGGCAAGGGTGCCCGTTGAGTCCGCTACTCTTTAATATGCTGCTGGCAGACTTAGAGGAGAAGCTAAAGGAGAAAGGCAAAGGGGGAACGATTTTGGGTAATAGCAAACTATACTCTCTAGCATACGCAGACGACGTAGTGCTGTTAGCAGACGATGAGAAGGGGATGAACCTAATGATGAGAATTTTCGAAGAGTATGTGGGAACAAAAGAACTGACGGTGAACGTAGGGAAGACCAAGGTGATGTGCTTCAGAAGTAGAAAGACCAGAATAGGTTACGTTTGGAAGATGGACGGACAAACAGTGGAAAGTGTGGGGGAATTCTGTTATTTAGGTTTTTGGTTTGAGGCAGGAGGGGAAAACGAGGTGCAGGTGAGGAAAAGAATCGAGTGTGCGAGTAAAGTAATCGGCCAAGTATGGGGTATAGGAAAGAGAAGGTTCAATGACGATCGGAGAATGAGGGTTTGTTTGTTTGATGCGTTGGTTTGGGCGGTGTTGTGTTATGGAGTGGAGGTCTGTGGATGGAAAGAACATAGGAAAGTGGAAAGCATGCATGAGAGATTTCTGAGATGGGTAATGGGGGTTAGTTGGAGTTGCCCAGGATACATGTTAAGGGAAGAACTAGGAAGGGAAAAAATGGTAACTAGACAAATTAAGAGAGCCTGGATGTTTGAAGAGAAGCTGAAAAGGGGAGGGGGGAGCAGAATAGCACAAGTATGCTTGGACAAAGTTCGGAACAAGGAAACGAGAGGCAATTTGGGAAATTCAAAATGGGAGGAAGAAAGGAAAAAAATGAGGAGGGTAGGAGGGAAGACAAACGGAATAGGGTGGTACGGTTTAGAATGGGAGAAGGAGTGAGAGCTTGTAGATATTAGATGGCTGAAGAGGACAATCTGTGCAGAGTATGTGGATACGAATTGGAGTCATGGGCACATGTGTTAGAGAGGTGTGCAGGAGAGGAAGATGGACAGTTGAGTGTGGATGAGTGTGTGAGATGGATTTTGGATGGTAATGGGCAGGGAGTGACGTGGATGAAAAAACTGGAAGAAATAACAGAAAGCAAGGGAACAGGGTAGAGCCAAACGGGTAATCCTGTTTAAAGGAAAGTAACTATCAAAATTTTAAATTTTTAATCGGTGATAACGTATTTGATGGTAGGAGAAAACGGAAGCCCTGGAAGATCGCTCATTTTTAGAAGTTTAAGAATCAATAGTATTAATATTATTGTTATTTTAAGTAAGGCGAAACATTAGAATATAAGCAGCGGTTAAGTTAGATTAAGGATGAAATGTAAACATATGTACAGGGAGCGGAGGCCCTCAAACCCGTAAAAGGGAGAGATTAAATATACATACATACATACATTTTTTCTTAAAAACATAAGCTTCATGATACAGAGTAGGAAGAATTTTTTAGTTCTTCGTGTTTATTCAGAATTTCAGAACATTCAGAAAATCGAAACATTATATTCAGAATCTAACTCAACATTTCTCTTCACAATTTGCTACAGAATACAAATAAATAATTAATTAGTTTAGAAATATCACCCCCATAAGTCTATTTTATAGGGTCCAAAAAAAAACCCCATAGGTAAAAAATTGGGTTTTGCAAGTTTCTGGCTAGTTATAATTTTTTGCAGCTGATGGGGATGATAGCTTATGGGGGAGATATTTAAAAACTAATTATTCTTTTGTATTCTATAGCTAATTGTGATGTGAAATGTTGAGTCTCACTTCGGTTCACGTAATATTGACGATTCTGAATAAAACTTACAAAAACGTCATTTTTTCTGATCTGAAATACGTGTTAAATTCCATGGGGATTGCGGAACCTCTATATATGATATTATTTTTAATGCAATTATTTTTTTATAGATTCGAACAAATTCGGGGGCGATATGCATAAAAATTGAAGAACATAATTGTGGGGTTTGCCCCCCCCCCCCCTCAACTGTCCTCGTGGTATATGGATGGGCCCATACTAACCGATCTAACATAATATTTGTATCGTGGTTTAAATCAGGCCTTCCCAAGTAGGGGAAAACTACTTATTTGCCAGATGGGAATTGAACACCACCACCGACCTCTACTCATTCAACTTCACGAGAGCGACCACCCCCCAAGCCTCTGGACCTGTGAAAAGGGAAGTGGTGGTGGAACTCGAACATGTGGCCAATGAGCAGTTTTCCCCTACTTGGGCAGGCCTGGTTTAAATTAAAATTGCAAGTACAATCTCAAAATGACAACTAGAAACTATTTACATCTTATATCAAATTTTACATATATCTATCATCTAAATAATCAGAATATACTGGCCATCGACACACCTGTGTAATCGGACGGTCTAATTCAGATTTTGCAGTTTTAACAGTGACTATACGGTCCTTGTCGTCAGGGTCCAGGTGACACTGCACGCCACGCCATATCCAATTTCGTAGGAGGGAGAAGCTTCTCACGAAGGATAACTATTTCATTAGTTTTTATGTTAGAATGAGCTCGATGCCATTTGGAACGCTGCTGCAATGTATTTAAATAATCCGTAGACCAAATTTTCCAGAAATTCTGAACGTTTGTCTGTCCGGTTTGCCATGAGTCTAAACGACCGTCTTTTACATCAAGGTATGAAGGTTCTGGTAGGGATAAAATGTGACCCTCTGTTAGAAAATGACCTGGGGTCAAAGGAACGAAATTGTCAGGATCAGAATCAAATTCAACATTTATTGGTCGAGAATTCAAGCAGGCTTCTATTTGGGATAAAAGCGTAGTCAGCTCTTCGAAAGTTAGCTTTTTATTACCAACTGAATGTCTGAGATGATGCTTCGTACTTTTGACTGCAGCTTCCTAGAGACCTCCGAAGTGAGGTGCAAAATAATCACATACATTTGGATCTCTAGTTACCATTTTAAAGTTTTTACGCAATTCGCGATTAGCTCCCTGAAAATTAGTGCCATTATCACTATAAGTAGTTTTAGTAAGTCCGTGTCGACCGATAAGGCGTATCAATGCTCCAATAAAGAAGGTAAACTTGCCATCAATTGTATCGGGAGTGCAGCTCGGTTTCTTGCCCAAGAAACATAATTACGAATACATTTTCTAATCAGAGACCGCGATTTAATTATCCAAAATTCTTGTCTGACTACTCGAGCCATTAATTAAGCTCCACCATGTAAAGTGCGGAGATGAGCATGTTGTACAATGAGAAATATAATGGGATGGCTTACTAGGATAACAGGGTGTTTTTCCTCATAAGAGAGTGACGAAAATGGTAGTCGACCTCCAAGTCTTAGAAGATTATTATTATCCAAAAATGGAATTAATTTTCTTAATAGACTTGATATTGAAATGTACCGCTTCACTTGTAAGTTTTTGCACTCATCAGAAAACACCGCAACTTGAACTATGCGTAGCCAATGAATTTTAGCTTTCATATAATAATTGGGTTCTTCTTCTTTAAATAATTTGTACTTTTTCCGATGATCTTTACTAAATCTTTTAATGCTCTCATTATTCGTCATTGCGGATTTCAGTTTAAACTAATGAATAAAGTAAGTAAGTACACCATTAAGCCATTTCCCTTTCACGGTAGGCGTGACACTACCCGATTCGGGTAGTGTTTCTAGGTGGATAGTTTCTTGTAGTAAATTACTACAAGTGTGGGCTCACCACACCCACGACGGGCCAAAAGCACGCAGTATTCTTGAATGGTCACCCATCCAAGTACTAACCGCGCCCAACGCTGCTTAACTTCAGTGATCGGACGAGAACTAGGTTTTTCAGCGTGGTATGGCCGTTTATAGAAAAATCTATAAACGTTTATTGTAACCTCTAACAATTTAGGTCAACTGGAATATTTTGCAAAGAAAATCAATACTAATGATGGTGGAAGCAGTACCCACATAGGGCCTGTGCACCAGAGAGGATGTGTTGACAATTCTGAAGCTGATATTCCTCTTGGTCCATAATCAGCGGGATTATCTAGAGATGGGACGTGTCGGCATAAAACATTAGGAATACGTGTGATAATTTCGTTCACTCGATTGGCGTTAAAGGTGGGTCATCGTGAAGGAGTTTTTTGCAGCCAAGCGAGTGTTCCAGGAGTATTGTCGTTTCTTTTAATGGCGGATAAAAAAAATTGAAATGGAAAAGTCCCAAAACATTTTTGGGTCCGGTGCGTATTTTGGGTACTACAGGACATTCAAATTGCATGTAGGTGAACAGCTAGTTGCAAGTGGGCGTGCGACCCCGAAAAGCAATATCTCCTAAAGCGGTAACTTCACCTGGCTTCGAGCATTAAAAAAAAATGTGCTTACGAATGTGTTTGTTTAATTCGGATGAGCTCAAGTTTTATCGAACCTTAAATGGAAATGTAGGCTAGGTTCTCCGAAATTTGGTGAGCGTAGAACAAATAATTCTAGTGAGCCTAGATAATTCGTACATTATTGCAAATAATCAGTGACCGTCCCTGATTAACGCGGAATTCAATCAAATGTTTGAAATTCTCTTCTGAAAGCATGGAATTCTTTTCAACTATTTCCAAATTCATCAACTTTCGTCGATGTTGAACTACTCCTGAACTAAGAGGCACTCGTTTTTCTTAATTCTGCAGAATTCTGTGGAAGTCTTTGAATTTCATTAAAATCTTTTGAATTCTTCTAAAATCTTTAGAATTCACGTTGAATTATGTAAATTCCTTAAAGTCTTTTAAATTGTGCAGAATTCTCTCGATTTATTAGAATTCTGCAGATTTAAAAAAAAAACTAGTGCCTCTTAATTCAGTAGTTAGTTCTCTGTCGACCAAAGTTGATAAATTTGGAAATAGTTGAAAAGAATTCCATGTTTTCAGAAGAATTTAGAAAATTAAAAATCAATCAAGTTATATCCTTAATTATTCCAGAGAATTCAAAGATCTTTAACAGAATTCAAAACATTACAAATGAATTCTATGAAATCTAGAGTATCCTGCAGAATTCAAAAGACTCTAAGAAATTCAAATTAATTTGACGTGTATTCTAAATATTTCAAGAAAATGCAAAAACCTTGAAAAGCATTCAAATGATTTCAAGTCAATTCAAAGATTTATATAGCCTTATATTTGAGGTCAGTCTGTGGGTTGAGACTGATTCAAAAAGTTATTCAATTAAAAATTGAATAAACTTGGGATTAGTTTCTTTAATCCAAGATAGGAATGTTAAAAAAAAACAGAATGTAGATCCACGTTTGAAACAGTTGGTGTTCCTGAAAAGGATCGATTGTTTTTGTGAGCTGTTTTTTTATAGTTGGAAGGGCTCAGTATTTTTCAAGTAGATCAATCGTCTACTTGATCTTGTGGTCTATGGCGATTGGATAATTGCAGGCATTCCTGTCACTTAGGATGACGCACTTTTTTGCACGTGGTGGTAAGTGCGGTAGCTGGTGCAGATGTAAGAACGTCTGGGGTAACCTGGGGAGAATCGGAAGGTAATCGAGACGGTGTATTCCGTAATAAAACGGAGGGTTGTCCAGTGGGAGGTATAGGTGTAATTAACCGTAATGGTACAGGAGGCACCGTCGACGCCTTGGTTGTAGGTATATTCGATTTCGTAATCGAGAGTGGGGGGGACTCTGGACATGAGGGGGATGTCCAAGGTGACTGGGGGTAATGATTTATGGTGATCCCCAGTAGGGCAGTTAATTCGGGGGAGAGTTCATGTCCGATCGTGCGTTCGGGATATTCGTTAGCGGGGAGTAATCCCGAGGTATCCACATATGAGATTATGGGTAGCCGTCGTACGGGACTACCCAACCTTGTTTCAGAGGGAGGGGTCGACTCGGGGGGGGGGGGGGGAAGAAACCATGAAGGACTGCCGGGGTTGAGATCCAAGTAAGACGGATCGGCGTTGCGAGGATCGGGGGAGGTCCTAGGCGACAGACTCGTAGAGCGAGTGCGACATTGTGGGGTGGTGTTGCCCACTTGCGGTGGCGTGTGGCTGGCGCGATCGTGCCTGGCTTGTGTACTCAAGAAGTGGTTTCGGTTCAGTGGTGATACGGGGTTTCCAGGGGGATGTTGGGTTTCTCGATGATGGCATCGACTTTCGTCGGTACGGGAGCGACTCTCTCCGTGGCGTCGACGGGTTTCTTCGGGTCACTGCGCTATCATTCCGATACGGGAGTAATCCTCTCCGTAACGGGGATCGGGTGTGACGCAACTGTGGAGGCGGCATGCAAGCGTTAGAAAGAGGAGGTCCAAAAATGAGGTAAGCGATGAAGGTAGGCTAAAAAAACATGTGTTTATTCAAGAAACGTCGAAGTTTACACTATGGGGACTCGGGGAGAAGTGTCTCTCGGTCTCGAAACGCGCTATACTTAACGGCTAGCTCGGGCGGCGGCGCACTACTCACGGTGCAAGTGAGTGGGGTATTGGCCCGCGGTGACAGTGCAAAAGTTAACGAGTGAGCATATTTTCGCGATACTGCTGGATGCGGGTTTCGCACGATTGGCGCGTTTTCGCCAAGCAAATGTCTACAAGCGTGAACAATTACCGAAGCCGCGCTTGCGCTCTCGATTGTCAGAGGGACTTTAACTTTTTCGGACTCAATGCCGCGACTCAATTTATTCTAAGTCGAATGACAGCGAATGGCAACGATAGAAAGAATCATGGATGTTTGCCAAACATTCTTCGTGGTTATAAATATTATTTATAACCATGAATATAATTTGGTGGACTTCATATTAATATATATTTATATACCCTTGCCTTAGACTTCTTCCTGTCCAGAATACCTCCCCTTGTTCTGTACCATCTTCACCCTAATCCTGGTTTCAGTAAAAATTTCCTCTATCCTCTCCACCAACCTTTCCTCTATTCCACTCTCTTTCATTGCCTGCCATAGCACTTTTCTCTTTACTGAGTCAAAAGCTGCTTTGAAATCTACGAACAGTGCGACTAATTTCCCTCTCTTTTTCCCTAAATTTCTGTTATCCAAGTAGTTGAGTACGTAAATGTTATCTATAGTCCGCATTCCTTTTCTAAATCCCGTCTGATTGTGTGGGATACTTTCTTTTCCTTCTATCTCACTCTCGAACCTTTTTCTTAGAATTTCTGCATATATTTTATAGCCCACTGGTATGAGATTAATCCCTCTGTACTCTTCTACCTTCTTGCCCTCCCCTTTCTTGACATGGGGTACCACCAACCATGTCATCCACTCTTCCGGCCACCCTTCTCCATTCCAGACCTTGTTGCAGATCTTCCACATCCCTTCTCTGACCCCTTCTCCTTCATACTTCATCGCTTCGTTCACAATGCCATCCTCTCCTGTAGCCTTTACAAAATTTTAAATGTTTTCAAGTCAATTCAAAGATTTATACACAATTCTGTAAAATTAAAAAAAAACAAAAACTTGTGCATCCTACTCCAGTAGCTCACTGAAATTATTTGTGCTACGCTCACCAAATGTCGGAGAACCTAGCGTACATTTTCATTTTTTCCATGCACCGAATTTCGGTGAGCCAATAATTGATCTCGAACATGTTTAAATACAAGAATTGATTTTTTTGCAAATTTGTTTTACGGTTTAATAAAACTTGAGCCCCTCCGGTTTTAATAGACAAACACATTCGTAATCACATTTTTTTTAATGCTTGAAGCAAGGTGAAGTTACTGCGGTAGGAGATATTGATTTTGGGGGTCGCACGCACACTTGTAACTAGCTGTTCACCTGCATGCAATTTAATGCCCTGTAGCACCCAAAATACGCACCGGACGCAAAAATTGTTTGGGACTTTACGATTTGAATTTTTTTTCCCATTCGCAATTGCAAGGAAGGACAATACTCAATGGGCTTTAATGGTTCGACCTTTGATTTTCCCATCATCAAAGTGACACACGTTCTATCGGGATATACAACTCTCAGACAAACGGAAGCTGCGTGAGCCAAGCGCGATGCATTTGAGAACCCGTGAATTTGATACTTACATGAAGTTGGACGAACTTGCATCTAACGCGGATAGAAAGGTTTTGAAGTATAACCAGCTCCACACAGCCAGAGTTCTTGCATTAATATTTTTCCTCTAATTATAATTGGTGTTAAAAATCCCAATGGATACTCGAATAGACTCTGCCTGATCTGAATCCGATAAAACGAGTTCTTTACGCTTATTTGGTATAGTTAATAGTAGTGGATAATTACTATTTACGAAGCCTCGGTGGCTCATACGATTGCGCATCAGACTTCCATGCAGGAGGTCTGGGGTTCGATCTCTGAGTCGGGTACCAATGTAAATTTTTCTATGTACTTCTACCGGGGCTTCGGTGGTTCGGAACTCACCTTAAACTGTAGGTCCCCTCAGAAAAAGTTGCTGCCTTACCAAGGATAAATGGGCTCTTTTGAGGGCCTCACCTTGGGGGGTCGAAGCCGATTTTGAGAAGACTCGAAAATGAGTCAGCGTTCCTCTTGCGCTTGGGGGCTCCTACAGGGGGCACCACGCTCGATGGTCGCTGGCCGACTTCGAGTAATGAACACACACACATACACTTACATAACACACCAGGACAGTGCTTCGAATCTGTGCATCTAACTGATGACTTCAAAGGGATCGCTCCGTCCATCCTAGTCGGGCCGTATCCCCTCTTTCCGGCCTGCTAAGGGAGGCTGCCGAATGGCAGAGTGGGTGAGGATAACTTTGCCTGATGAACAAAGTAGGACGTCATTTACTGTGCGATAAGTATGCCTGGCACCTGAGAGGTATTATCTCAGAACGTTGATAACAACGAAACCAACCGAGATCCAAAAACACTCGGCGAAGGATGGGCGGATTCGGAATACTGCCTTGAGAATAAACACGGGTAGGGCACAATAGGCTTTATAGCTTAACCCTTTAATATATAAAAAATAAAAATTCTGAAAAAATTCAGGAATAATGTATGGTCATTTTTTGATCGATTTTTGCAAAAAAAATTTTTTTCAATATTTATAATTTTCTCAGTCTCTATTGAGTATACGATAACTCATAACCATCTCATGAGATGCGGAATAGTCCACTTCGATCTAATGCACGTATTTATTTTGCAGAATTCTAAGCTTGTTACCTGAAAATTAGAAAAATCGAAAATAGTGAACGTTGCTCAGCTGCAACAGTGGTCGTTAAAGGGTTAAGCGCCAGGGGTGGGACCTCACGGGCCACCCGCCTACATTACAACTAACAACTAACTAACTACTAACCCATTTATCCAAAGAAAGACCGCCTCGAGGCAAAATATCTATTAACTGAATTTGTCTTCTACGAGCCTCTCCAAGGTATGCTCCAAACAAAACGTCATCATCACAAAAATTATTCCGAAAAATATCAGCACTGAGTGGATAAGAATTTTCTTCATCAGAAGCGAGTTGCTGTAAAACTCATAAGAGCAAGAAATGGGGCTGACGCAGTTCCATAAGTCACCGTTCATAAATGGTGTGGAATGAGAGTCTCCTATACATTGCTACGGAATAGTATTCGCTGATAGTCAACATCACGAGGGTCGACTAAGATTTGTCTGTACATTTTAGAAATGGCAGCGCACATCGCGATCATATGTGCCAGGCCTGTCCAGATAGAGAAAATTTCGTCGAAATTGCTCATTTGTCAGGTGGGATTTTCCCTCCACCACTGGCCTCTACTCATTGCTAGAATGGCATGGTGGTGGTTCGTCGCGCGTGCCTTGTGACGTAGATTCGAGAATCCAGTACCGCAGATACGTTTTGAAGTAGGTGCTTTGGGGCGACTAAGTTGAAATGTAATTCTTCGATTTTAATGTTGTAAAATGTACCTCAACTGAAATGCAAATATTTAATGACATCCTGCTATACAATTTTTTATCATTTTTATGACCGGAATATGCTTTTATTGATAATGCAACAATTTTAAAATACGAATGTTAATTATATTATTACATTGTTCTTTACAGTGATAAGTAAAGGAAATGTATAAGTGCCGTAACTTTTAATCGGTGTGTTGAGTGATCCTGAGTTCAAATAATGTTGACAATTTCTTTGTAAAATGTAAGCCGATATTTTATAAAATTTCAAAATCTTTGCCGTTGAGTATTTATAAACGCTCATATATTGATTGTTAGTTTATTGCAATGCAGTAATATACTGTAGAGAATAGAATTGCCTTTTTTATTTTATATTTCAGGGTGTTAAATAGTTAAATTTTAAAAAAGGGCCTAAAATTCTCTATTGCAATAAACTTGTTAAAGTTGAACATTCCCTGAGTTGTCTCTAATAAAAAAGAGTTATACAATTAATGTATTTCATTTGAATTCCGTTCCCTGCGCTCAGATTGGACACCTTGAATTTATTCAGAGATATGTTATGTACTTTCCTTATTTATAATACTTATTCATTCCTTTACTGCTAATATATTTATTATTTTAATTTGAAATTACTCCATTCATTTCATTTTATTTTAAAATCAGTCGCACTAAGACATCTTCCGAGACACTTCACTTCACGCGAGCGACAACCACCCCAATCCTCCGGAGCTGAGCAGAGGGAACTGGTGGTGGAAGTCCAACATGTGGCGCTTGAGTCGATTTCCCCTATCTGGGCAGGCCTGATGTATACATGCCATCTTAAGATGATAAACGGTACTTCAATTTAAGTTTAGGACCGATTAGCATGTTAGAATTCAAGGAGGTGTAATTGCTAGTGAGAGCCGACGTGTTAAAAACAACTCTTAAGCGTGTTGTAGCCGATTCTTTAATTATTGTATAGCGAGGAATGTAAATAAATTGTTTGTTCTTAGATTCACATTCAGACGCGGGCTCCATGTGACCTAAGTCGAGATATAATTTCATAAATGCTAAATATAACTCTTTATGTTCAGGTTGTACCAACAATTTATTTGTGTAATTATAAAACTGTTAAGCAGTTCTGGAATCAGACCATCCTATATTTAAAGGAGATCCATCCTTCAATGGAAGGCGAACAATGTATCTTCCTTTTGATTACGTGAATGAGTCTCTTGAAAATGATTTTCACATTTGTGTTCGTCCTCCGTTAAATAACTTTATACAGGGATATCCTGAAGTTCCCAAAAACGCCACAAATTTTCTGAAATATGTATATCATAACAATCATGAACTGCAAGCGTGTTTATGAGTGGTATCGATGAGTCAGTATTAGAACCATTCAGAATCCATCCAAAAACAGTTTCATGGCCAATAAACAATTCGTTAGGCCCTTTACGTAATCCTCCCAAAATAAGTCTGTCATATACATCAGCGCCCAAAATAAGTTCAGTGCGCTCCTGTGAATAAGGTTTAGGATTGGCCAATGTCAGCACCAGCAAATGAGGCAAAAATCTATCAACTGGCACCGACATGCTAGGAGCTTTATAACCTGAAACCTACGGACAAACAAGTTTGTCAATTGTTATTTCAAACTGAGGGTCGATAAGTGATTCGACTACAAAGGAAGTAACTGAATGTGAGGTTATAAATTTTGTAGCTGCCACTCCTTCAACATTTGCGTGAATTTTACGTTGTGTTAAATGTAAATCTTTAACAAGAGATTCAGAACTAAAGGTTCCTTAGGAACAATCATCAATAAGAGCTCGTACTATTTTACTTTGATCTTTAGAATTTCTCACTCTAACATAACAACTGCCTAACAACACGCCAGTAGCGCAAGATGCTGAATTATTGGATAATACATTATTTGTAGGCGTGAGTGGACTTAATTGAAATATAGAATTTTTATATGAATTGATAGGTTTATCAGTTGAAACAACATTTTGCGTTGACAGATCTCGATGTAATAGTGTATTATGCTTTTGTTTACACTTTTGACACTTGTACTTACGAGGAAATTTTCGCGGAATGTGTCCAGGTTTTATACAATTATAACATCTAAATTTACTTGCAACCTAAAAAATGTGCTCGACTGATTGTTTTTTAAATGTATTACACTGTCCAAGTAAATGATTCTCTTTATAAATTACGCATTGCGAAATCTCACTTGTTCTATGATGTGATTTAAGATTTTTAGCTCCAGACTTCTTACTTTCAGATTTATTATTCTTAGCAGTGAAAGCTTCCGATGCAAAAATTCTGTCTTCAAGAAAAGTCTCAAATTCTTCAAAGGTAGTATATTCAGTTTGAGAACCAAGCGAGAGTTTCCAATCTTTACGAGTTTTTGAATCTAATTTTTTAGCAATAACATACACCAAAATATGATCCCAATGTTCTCCTGGGCATTCTAAATTATCCAAAGCATTAATTACTAAAGAAACTTTATCATAAATTCTTCTAAGTTCTACGCTTGATTCTTGAGAAGCATTTTTAAGTTCAAATAACTCATCAAGTAAATTTGATACAATAATATACTTATTTTCATTACGATCTATAAGTATTTGCCAAGCTTTAGAATAATTAGCTTCTGTAATTTTAATTCTCTTTAACAATTCTGAAGCTTTACCTTCAAGATAAGCTTTAAGATGATGTAGCTTTTCTGCAACAGACATTGATTTTTTATTATAAACTAACGATGAATACAAAATTCTAAAACATGACTAATCAACGTACAAACCTGAGAACTTCAGTAGAACTATCTTGGGCAAATTGTATGCCGATGAACCTAGTGTATGATGAATAGAATTATCCGCATCTGAGTGTGTTGATATATTCGCAACAGCTGGTTGAAAAAAGCAATTCAATTGCTGAGATAGTCACTAGCTTCCAGGTATACTCCTTCAGCAGCTTAGAATTGTTGATCCTTAAAGTACTCCTTAGAGCTCTTTAAATTTTTCGAAAACATGGCTTCTAACTGTCGATTGAGCTTTTGACAGCTACTCCAATTATTTTCCAAAAGTAGGCCAATTTTTTTTGAGAAATAGCGAGTGTCATATTTTTCTTGCCGACCTTTTTCGTATTTTCGATTATTTTTTCTATTAAATACATAAGTGCATCTTACTCATAAAGCATTTCTTGCAGGTGCAAGATCTGCTTAGCTGCATTTTCTTCACACATCGTGAATTAAATTTGATTGATTATCTCAATATATGTTTGATTTTAATTTTAAAATAGAATAAACTTTCGAATATTTGAATACACGATACCCATTAAGAAAGTCTAATAACACGTATTAATTTCAAATAGTCATAATAAGACTTTGTTGTGGATAGAGTCAAAAGTTCGAGTTAATTATAGACGCCGCATCAAGAAATCGATACAGACGACGTGTCATGGGAAGGTTTATTGTCAAAATTGTAAAGATTTTCACTCGACAACGTAAAGTTTTTTATGATTTTTAGGTTTATCACGTAATATTTCAATAAATGCTTATATTCACTTCACTGATATCCATCATTAACGCTGCATTTTTCCTTATGGCGAGAAAGGGCCGCTCACTGTTCACTTTCAGAGTCTACTAGTTAATTTAACTCATAGTTTCGTAATTCGAAAAATCCAGCTTCGAAGGACCAATGTTTAGTATTTGTAAATTTAATTGTTAATTTGGATTTCAACCACAAATGAAATAGCTATCGATGAAATAAACTCAAACGCAGAAAGGAATGTTGTTATTGATACACTATTAATTAACTCAATCAT
>CAKNYM010051072.1:188109-230494 GCA_932195095.1 Andricus curvator
TAACTGAAATTTTCACAATGTATAGAGGAGATAATTATGCAGCGGCCTTGCAATTTTTAACTAGACTTCAACTCTGTGAAGATAAATATTGTTAATTGCAAACAGTACCTTTTGAATGTGTCCTTTTAGAAAACGAGTGAAATTGTCACACTTTTAATTGTTGCATCAAAATGGATTTTACCAGTTAGGTTAAAAACTGAAGATGTGTAGAAGAATATAATATGAATATAATATAAAAATTTCAATTTGTTCTTGAGTTTAGTGTAACAGATATAACTTTCTAGAGAATCGTATTTTTGTTCACGCGAGAAACATGATGCAAGCAAGAAGTGAGGATTGACAACACTGTTTTGTTTCGCTGATCAAGGTGTCTCTGTCAGATACACGTGCGCGTTAGCGCGCGCACACAGTTGATCAGCACAGATGAGCATGGAGAGTGCGGTGTTGCTGCGGTCATTTCTTAACTTGTGTTTAGCGTTCAAGGTGTGATTTTACTGTTTCGCATTATTTTTACAACGTTTCGGTAAACGGCAATCAGTGGTATTTTTCTGTCCCATGATCGTCGTGGTAATTTTCAATATATATATAAATATATAATTTGAAAAAAAAGTTAAACAACCACCGCAGGGTCCCACTAAGAGCAACTGCCATCCAACAAAATGTCAATAGCTCCCAGTAGCACCGCGGTAAATCACACCTATGGCCACGTCTCACAACCGTGAGATGGGTGGTCATAGGCAACGACTAAATCACAACGACAGGCCGGCGAAACCCTCGTGCGTCTTGAGGACACGAAGCGACCCAAGGATGACAGCTTTCTGCATCCATCTCGCAAGTGCCTTGGCATATTTTTGGCACGCGGGTATGGCTTTAAGGTTACGAACCAGTGATAGTTTCGCACCTCCGAGACCTCCTATCACAAGGACAATTACTTGTACCGAATATTTTGGGTACAGTCGTTGTAGCTCTCTTTTAAGGTCTTGATACCTCTCCCCTTTTTCTTTCTCCTTTGCAGTGATGTTGTATTCGGACGGAGCCGAGAATTCGATCACGAATATAGTTCGTTTCTCGAAGTATTGGAGAACAATGTCAGGCCTCGAGTGCGCAACGGAGACTGCTGCCCGAAAATCGTAGTTCCAGAAAATTTGGCACTTCTCGTTTCGGACAATCGACTCTATCTCCTTTGGAGCATTCGGCAGGGCAGGGTCGCGGCCAACACCGTAAGAGCGACAAAGATGGTAATAAAGCACTCTTAGGGCCGCATTATGTCTATAGATATACGTCGTTCCCGCGTGGGTCGGACACCCTGATAGTATGTGTTCTAGGTACTCAGCGTGTGCATGACACGCTCTGCACCTATCACTGGGAACTTCTTGACATAAGATGCGCTCACGGTATGCTAAGGTGGAAATGACACCGTCCTGGCATGCGAAAATATAACCCTCTGTACCTGAATTAAGCCCTGATGATTTGAGGAAAGCAAAAGTTTGCTCCTTCGACAAGGACTGTTTTTCTACATTTCTGTGAAAGTTTCCGTGCATTTTCTTGTCGAGTAGCTCTTGGTGAAAATTTTCAACCTCTGCTTTCTTCACTTTGGTTTTTAGAAGTGAAGCATCTAGATGAAGTTATGCACTTTCCTCACTTCTGATGTTAAAATTCAGGCCAAGGGTCTCGGCCGCTTGCTCCGCGGCTTTGTAAAGGAAATCTCCTTCGCCAATCATCTCGTGGTTCCTGACCATCTTTAGGAGAGGATCTCTGCCATTCGCAACGATGTAAGCTGTACTTAGAACAATCCGGTTATGAAGACACTGGAGATTCAGAAGTCCGCGTCCGCCTTGAGGGCATGAAATATATAATCGCGGAACTGACGAATTGATATGCAAGCTTTTATGCATATGCATGATCTTACGTGTAATGACATCAAGGGCCTTAAGCTCGTTCTTCGTTCATTGAACTACCCCAAACGAGTAGAGTAGAATCGGGACGGCAAGCATGTTAGTCGCAGATAACTTGTTCAACGCCGACAGATTGGAAGACCAAATCTGTCGAAGAAGATTCTTGTATCTGTTTCGGAGAGACTCCTTCACTGATGTTACGTCCTGAATGCGGTTTTGAGGCACGCCCAGGTATGTATAAGTCTCTCCAGTATTAAGATGTCTGATAACACTTATATCCACAAGCTCAGGGTCCTTGGGGACGCCAGTAATCTTTCCTTTCTTCAGATAAATTTTGGCACACTTGTCCAAGCCAAAGTCCGTCCCAATCTCTCCTGTGTAGTTCTTGACAATATTTATAGCAGTTTGAAGTTTGCTTCTACCAGAGGCATAGATCTTCAGGTCATCCATATAAAATACATGAGTGACCTTATGCTCGCGCTGATTAGTGTCGCCACAAAGGTATCCAGGAGAATTTCGTAGTGCGAGAGATAGAGGCAAAAGTGTGATGCAAAAAAGCAAAGGGCTCATGGTATCACCTTGAAAGACGCCCCTCTGGAAGGTGACATTGTTCGATGTCACACGATAATTTCCAGATGAGATAGTAAATCTAGTTTTCCAAAGAGGCATCAATCTCTCTATGCATCTCACTATGTGTGGATGTACCTTCAAGCTTTCCAACAGACAGATGATAAGTCTATGAGAGTTTGAATCAAAAGCTTTCCGGTAGTCAATCCAGGCCATTGACAGGACGCGCTGATGGGCTGCAGCGTCTTTCCAGACACACCTGTCAATTAGCAGGTTCTCTCGACAGCCTGCTACACCTTTTTTCGAGCCACGTTGTTCGTACATCTCTCGCCATACAGGCTCAATTCGTCGAACAATCCTGTTGTTGAGGACAGCAGTAAAGATCTTATACAGCGTGTTCAAACAAGTTATTGGCCTGTAATTCTCTGGGTTGGACAAGTTGCCTTTTCTTGGCAGGAGTATAGTGCGTCCTAACACCAACCACTGCGGAATGGGCGTCTCCGACTTTAAATATGAGGTGAATATGCGGGCCAAATGTTGGTGTGTAAAAGTAAACTTCTTCCACCAAAGTTCTTGATACAATCTGGTCCAGCAGCGGAAAAGTTCTTCGTGCCTCTAAGTGCTTTTTTCAGCTCTTCGGCAGTGATTGATGGACATTCCTCCTCAGATTTTATGAGGTTGTCGCAAAACTCCTTGAAGCGGATGATATTTTCAGTATCTTCTTTCAACTCTAGTGTTTTCGGGATCTTGTACACCTCTCTCCAAAAAGTCTCTACCTCCTTGGGCTTGGGTGGATTTTTTACAGAAACAGGTAGATCGCTGAAGAGGCGCGATGGGTCAGCGAGAAACTGTTGATTCTCCCTGATCCATCTCTCCCTCTTCTGTATTCTCCTCCTTGCGTCAGATAACAGCCGTATTTTGTCAATAATATGCTGCTTGATTGTCAGCAGCTTTGACTTGTTTAGTGTGTGATTCAAGATCCTTAGTTCTTGGGCGAACTTTCGAACCCTTTCCGTAAACGGTCTACCAGATGTTATGTAGTCAATCACACATTGAACACGGGACGCATTCTGTCTTGCCCATCCAATCTTCTTGTTCAGTTGATGCAAGCGTCTTTTGGTCTTTTGATCCATCGTTGGTTTCAGCCTTCGATTTGAATCAGCCAAAGTTCTCGCAGCACCATAAACTGAGTAATTGATGGTCCAGAGGTCGGACTCTTGCGAGATATCTCCCCGAAGGAAGGCATCCATTTCAGCCAGATCTTGGGGCTTAGGAGGAACTTGCATGTTAATGTTCCTTCTAGTAATGAAATTGCGATCATCTCTCAGAAGGTGCCTGCTTTCTGCGGTTGGTCTCAATGTCGCTTCCTCATCTTCGTCTGCAGCTTCATAAAGCAGCGGCTGGGGAAGCGCTCCGCGTACATATCCATTTTTCCGGAGGTAGTCGGCTTGATTTCGCAAAGACTGATGCGAAACGTGCTGAAGCTCTGGGTGTTTCTGGCACCACAGAGTGTGCATACGCGCCATAAAGCCTCCGCGAGCAGGGATAATGCTGGCATCGTAGCAGTCTAGCACGTCATCTCTGAGTCGATCCGTCCACTCAATCTGGGCGTTTCGCCTGTTCGTCGTCGTGTTTCCATCTAAATTATTTTCAGCACCCCGAACTCTAGGCTGATCGGCATTGTTTGCCGACCCATTGTCGGGTGCTCTGCACGTTCGATTGTCTTGAACCGCATCTACAACATTTTGGTGTTTTGGTGGTTTCATTGTTGTTCCCACGAGCAGCTAGGGAAAGGGTTAGTCCGTCCTTGTAGAGCCCCGCGTGCAAGGATAAGGCTGATACTCTGAGAGGTCGCCCGGTATTCCAGAGTCACCGTTTGAGACACCTAACCCAGGTGCCATTCAGCTTTCGGCACGGTTGTTACGCCTTCGCTTAGGAGTTATTCCTTCGGGACCATCCCTGGACAATTGTCCGCGACTGCTTATTAATTATTGTAACCATATTCAGCAGAAACCCTTGGTACAGGAACCCTCTATCCGCAACCCGAGGACACGTTCGGTGGCTTTGTCATAGGCCCTTCGGATCTATTCCAAAGGAATCGAAACCGAAACCGAATTTATATATTTATTATATTATTTTTATTATATTTTTATATATATATATTTATATTATATTATATAATATTATTATATTATTTACATATATATATATATATATATATATATATATATATATATATATATAGCTTGGAGGAGTCCTACCTCTGGACCATCAATTGCTTAGTTTATGGTGCTGCAAGAGCTTTGGCTGATTCAAATCGAAAGCTAAAACCGATGATGCATCAAAAGACCAAAAGACGCTTGCATCAACTGAACAATAAGATTGGATGGGCAAGACAGAATGCGTCCCGTGTTCAATGTGTGATTGACTACATAACATCTGGTAGACCGTTCACGGAAAGGGTTCGAAAGTTCGCCCAAGAACTAAGGATCTTGAATCACACACTAAACAAGTCAAAGCTGCTGACAATCAAGCAGCATATTGTTGGCAGAATACGGCTGTTATCTGATACAAGGAGGAGAATACAGAAGAAGGAAAGATTGATTAGGGAGAATCAACAGTTTCTCGCTGACCTATCGCGCCTCTTCAGCGATCTCCCTGTTTCTGTAAAAAATCCACCCAAACCCAAGAATGTAGAGACTTTTTGGAGAGAGGTGTACAAGATCCGGAAAACACTAGAGTTCAAAGAAGATACTGACAATATCATCCGCTTCAAGAAGTTTTGCGACAACCTCATAAAAGCTGAGGAGGAATGTCCATCAATCACTGCCGAAGAGGTGAAAAAAACACTTAGAGGCACGAAGAACTTTTCCGCTGCTGGACCAGATTGTATCAAGAACTTCTGGTGGAAGAAGTTTACTTCTACACACCAACATTTGGCCCGCATATTCACCTCATATTTAAAGTCGGAGACGCCCATTTCGCAGTGGCTGGTGTTAGGACGCACTATACTCCTACCGAAAAAAGGCAACTTGTCCAACCCATAGAATTACAGGCCAATAACTTGTTTGAACACACTGTATAAGATCTTTACAGCTGTCCTAAGCAACAGAATTTTTCGACGAATTGAGCCTGTATGGCGAGAGATGTACGAACAACGTGGCTCGAAAAAAGGTGTAGCAGGCTGTCGAGAGAAGCTGCTAATTGACAGGTGTGTCTGTAAAGACGCTGCAGCCCATCAGCGCGTCCTGTCAATGGCCTGGATTGACTACTGGAAAGCTTTCGATTCAACCTCTCATAGACTTATCATCTGTCTGTTGGAAAGCTTGAAGGTATATCCACACATAGTGAGATGCATAGAGAGATTGATGCCTCTTTGGAAAACTAGATTTACTATCTCATCTAGAAATTATCGTGTTACAACGAACAACGTCACCTTCCAGAGTGGTGTCTTTCAACGCGATACCATGAGCCCTTTGCTTTTTTGCATCACACTTCTGCCTCTATCTCTCGCACTACGAAATTCTCCTGGATACCTCTGTGGGGACACTAATCAGCGCGAGCATAAGGTCACACATGTATTCTATATGGATGACCTGAAGATCTATGCCTCTGGTAAAAGAAAACTTCAAACTGCTATAAATATCGTCAAGAACTACACAGGGGATGGATTTTTGGATTGGGATGGTCTTTGGTTTGGACAAGTGTGTCAAAATTAATCTGAAGAAAGAAAAGATTACTGGCGTTCCCAAGGACCCTGACCTTGTTTATATCAGTGTTATTAGACATCTTAATACTGGAGAGACCTATACATACCTGGGCGAGCCTCAAAGCCGCATTCAGGACGTAACGTCAGTGGAGGAGTCTCTCCGAAGCAGATACAAGCATCTTCTTCGACAGATTTGGTCTTCCAATCTGTCGGCGTTGAACAAGGTATCTGCGACTAACATGCTTGCCGTCCCGGTTCTACTCTAGCCGTTTGGGGTGGTTCAATGGACGAAAAACGAGCTTAAGGCCCTTGATGTCGGCACACGTAAGATCATGCATATGCATAAAAGCTTGCATATCAATTCGTCAGTTCCGCGATTATACATTTCACGCCGTCAAGGCGGTCGCCGACTTCTGACTCTCCAGTGTCTTCATAACCGAATTGTTCTAAGTACAGCTTACATCGTTGCGAATGGCAGAGATCGTCTCCTAAAGATGGTCAGGAACCACGAGATGTTTGCCGAAGGAGCGTTCCTTCACAAAGCCGCAGAGCAAGTGGCCGAGACCCTTGGTCTGCATTTTAACATCAGAAGTGAGGAAAGTGCATTACTCCATCTAGATGCTTCACTTCTAAAAGCCGAAGTAAAGAAAGTAGAGTTTGAAAAATTTCACCAAGAGCTACTCGGCAAGAAAATGCACGGAAACTTTCGCAGAAATGTAGAAAAACAGTCCTTGTCTAAGGAGCAAACTTTTGCTTTCCTCAGATCATCAGGGCTTAATTCAGGTACAGAGGGTTTTATTTTCGCATGCCAGGACGGTGTCATTTCCACCTTAGCACACCGTGACCGCATTTTATGTCAAGAAGTTCCCAGTGATAGGTGCAGAGCGTGTCATGCACACGCTGAGTACCTAGAACACATACTATCGGGGTGTCCGATCCACGCAGGAACCACATATATCTATAGAAACAATGCGGCCCTAAGAGTGCTTTATTACCATATTTGTCGCTCTTACGGTGTTGGTCGCGACCCTGCCCTGCCGAAGTTTCTGTTGCACACTCGAGGCCTGACATCGTTCTCCAAGACTTCGAGAAACGAACTATATTCGTGATCGAATTCTCGGCTCCGTCCGAATACAATATCACTTCCAAGGAGAAAGAAAAGGAGGAGAGGTATCAAGACTTTAAAAGAGAGCTTCAATGAGTGTACCCAAAATATTCGATACAAGTAATTGTCCTTGTGATAGGTTCTCTCGGAGGTGCGAATCTATCACTGGTTCGTAACCTTAAAGCCATACCCGCGTGCCAAAAATATTCCAAGGAACTTGCGAGATGGATTCAGAAAGCTGTCATCCTTGGGTCGCTTCGTGTCCTCAAGACACACGAGGTGTTCGCCGGCCTGACGTTGTGATTTCGTCGTTCCCTGTGACCACCCATCTCACGGTTGTGAGACGTGGCCATAGGTGTGATTTACCGCGGTTCTACTGGGAGCCGGTGTCATTTTTTAGATGGCAGTTGCTCTCAGTGGGATCCTGCGGTGGTTGTTTAACCCTTTTTTTTAAATTAGGTGTGTGTGTGTGTGTTTGTGTGTGTGTGTGTGCAAGAAGTTTCTTTGTGTAGAGTTTGATAGTGTACAACAGGGCCTCCGTGAGGGGGGGGGGGCAGGTAGGGACCCTACAGAGGGCCCGCGGTCCTGAAATTTGTGTTTTTTTTTTAGTTTGGAACTCAAGCGATTTAGATATGTTAGTTAGAATTCATGAGTTTTTTTTTACTTTTAGTTCTAAATTATTTCAAGATCCACCAAAAATTAATTGCATTAATTTGATTAAGAATTTTTCGTTTTTTACTTCTCGCCAGAACATAGTCACGTTTTCCTCGAAAATTTTTGACGTTTCTACTTTCTATGGTGTACGTAAGTATCGTCTGGTAAACAGAAAAGAATATCGAACGACACCGAGGATCATTCTTAGCCTACTCTCTTAGAAACACCTTCTTCGTCTCATGAAGACACTGCCTACGCTATCGGCGATAATGCTGACAATCTTAATCTCTTAGAAACAGCTTCCAAGGATAACGCCGGTAATAATTTAACTGCATCTTATTCTGGACTCTTACCTTCATTACCCCGGATTATTGTATAAAATTTTGATATAGGATCACCCACTTTTAACATTGAAAATTACATCGAAAAGTCGCCTGAAAGTTTGCATCAGTGTTTTCCAAAAGATTGTATAGGCGGTGAGCTACCGACCTCTATTTTTAAAAAAGTTTAATGTGCAGAATTTACAGCAAACTTTCGCAAGCTCAAAAATGAGCTTTGGCATCACCTGAAGGCTATTCCGCTACATGAAAGTGGAAGAAGGTACACGACAAAAACCCTAAACATAACAGTAGCGTCTAGCAAAAAATTGTTATATGCAGTGGAAAGCAGAATAGAGGAAATTAAAAAAAGAAACTTGGTTGAGTGACTTGTTGTTTAGGCCCATACTATACGAGCGAGAAGTGTGGCAAGAAAGCCTAATGCGACTTTTTGATGTAACCTTGTTTCCTACTGTAAGAGGTTTGGATTTCCGCGGAGATAGTAACAGAATCGGAGACCCTTCCAACGGTAACTTCCTTGGAATCCTTGAAGTTTTAACAAAATATAACCCGCTTCTTAGTGACCACCTGCGAAAAGTGCGCCACTCTCAAGAAACCGGTAAAAGATTACGGGTGCATTACTTATCAGCAGATATTCAGAATGAGTTTATGGTTGTTTGTGCAAATGAAGTAATAAATTGTATTCTTCAAGAACCCGAGAAAGCAAAGTATCATTCACTGATTATGGATGCAACTCCAGACTTCGCTCACGTTGAACAAACTGCATTTTTAATTTGCTATGTCAATTTCACCAGTGAAGATGAAGGAACCTATCAAATCGAAGCGTGTCTATTGGCCTTTGCTGACTGTACTCAAAAAACGGAGGAAGCCACTTTCCAGCTTATAATGTAAGAACCGAATACATTTAAAATTCTATTGGCAGATTGTTAAGGGCAAGAATATGACAACGGCAGCAATACGAAAGGTGCCTACGCAGAGAAGTACTCTCAACCTTGGCGGAGTGCAAGCAGCTGAAAGTTGTCTTGTTACCCTCACAATTTTTGGAGACATAGCAAAATTGTACACAATACTTAGTTCCAGTTTACAGAGATGGGAAATACTAAAGATGAAAATAGACTGCTCTCTGTAATTATTTAATCTGACAGCATAATGTCGTGGAGATAGTGGATAGGCTCAAAACGTATACACTCAAACGTATTCACTGCATGATACATCTAGTGATAGAATCTTCAGAATTTGTGAATATTTTTCTGCCTATGTCCTAATTGGCAACTAAGCTTCGGCAGTTGAAACTCTGTTATAAGGCTGCGTAGTAAAGGGGGCAGAGGTGGTGCCGTGATAAGATAGAACCCCGGGGCCCGGAATGGCTCTCAGCGGCCCTGTTGTACAAACCTAACCAAGAGTTTGATGAATGGTTAGCACACCCGTAATGGTATTTTGGATCTAGCTGAGTTGAAACTTTGGGACGAATTTCTCGTACCTGAACTACCTTAAACCCAGTGAAAAACATGACTCAGCAAGAATCACAAACGCTCACCCATCCGAGCGCTACCTGTGCCCGTCTGTCCTTAAGCTCCGAAACTCGACGAGTGGAGGAGTACCGCGCAGGTACTATCGTCGGTAAGTCTAGGTACACTAAAAATCTTAATTATTAGGATCAAAAGTAATTTGTGTAAAGAGATAAAAAAAAGTTTTTTCTGTCAATTTATACCACACTATTAAATTTACCATGAAAAGTTAGTCTAATATTGTCCTAAACTTTATTTGTAAATTTTATTTTTGATCCTACTTTTATCATTAAATTTTAAAATGTACTATTTATAAGAGCGCCAGGTTATTTTGCTCGAAAATGATCAAAAGTTTCAATTTTTAAGAATTCGCTTTAGTTAATTAAAGTTGTGATTGTACTTCTCGAAGAATGACGACTTAACACTACTTAAACCCTTTCAACATGATGAAAGAGTTCTAGAAACATGTTGTTCTTGTCTCGACGAATTTTGACGCAATGTCCTGGTCGTCTTCCCTAGTGAAGAAACAGCTGCAATTATTTCTAGATTGTTTAAAGCAATTTAACAGAGTTTTATGGGTCGCAATTTAGTACGCGTAAAATGTTTTTGTTTCAAATGATTCTTATAACCTCGAGCCGTTGGCTTGTTTTCACTCTTCGGCTCACCGACGGTTTTCGGGACAAAAATCATCCTCGCTCAATAATTTGTACGCGTAAGCTGTTTTTGTTTCGAATGATTATTGTCATCTCGAGCCGTCAGCTTGTTTTCACCTCTTTGGCTCACCCACGGTTTCTCGGGACAAAAATCATCCTCGCCCAATGATACCTCGTTTACGCGCATTCTACATATAGTCCAGCGAATGAAGGATTTTTTCACCACAAAATTTTAGAATAAAAACGAGGTATGCGACCAAGTAGTGTTCATCCCTGGCATGAAGGCTTGTATGGTTGCAGGCAAAAATATGTGATCCGAGTGAATTGGGCAACGTTCAAAATTGGCAAAATCATGTTTTTGGGAGATTGCGATCAAGGTATTGATTTGCGAAAAAAAGTTTAATTATAAATTGAAGGTGTTAAAAAGATCTTTAATTTGGTAGGTCGCACATTGAGATAAGTTCATTTGTTCCCTCACAAAGTAATAAAAACCGGCAAAAATCGCCGTTTTGCAAAATGTAGTTATTTTTCCAAAAAGTGTATGCACATCTATTAAAGTCTCTGCAAATGTGTGATTTGTTAAGCCGAAAGTATGTGCAAAATTTGAGCTCAAAATAGTAAATAGTTTTTGAGAAAAGATATTACTTATGAAAAAAGTACTGTTGTTTCGGTGGGGCTAACTTTTTTTAGGCGGTCGCAAAGCCATAAATGTGGACAAATTTTAATCCTAAAGAGTTGTAGTATCATTTACGTTTTGCCGCTAATTGATTTTTGAGTATTAAGTGCGTTAAAAATGGCTGCAAAACAATAGTACGTTTTTTTCTCCTAAACAAATGGAATAACTTCTGTAATTTTCATCATGAACAATCGGCGTTATAGTCAATTGAAACTTACAATTTTTACATGATTTTAAGATGAAAATATTTTCTGTACCTTAATTTGTGTGGCGGGAGTTAATTATTTCTTTTATAACAATTATTGCAGACGTATTTTTCAAAATTCACAGCTAAAATTAGTAAATAGTATTAACTGAATTAACGGCGGAGTAGGTGAAGCTGCTTCCGCCTGGTAGACGCTGGCGCTGAAATTGAATTCGCACGTTCAAAAAGCAAGAATTGGAAAAATCTCATGAAAGAATGGACATGTCGAGATGTTTTCTTTTTTTAATTTCAGCTAACTTTTTGTGAAGATTACAAATTTTGCATTGAAAGCTCAGAAAAATCACGTCTTATGCTTGCAAGGTAAGTGTACTTTTTTATATTTTCACTAATTGTACAATTAATTAAATAATTTTTCGATATAATGTAAGCACTATTTTGTTATTTTAAAGTTTATTCATTAATGTAACAAGAAATTCGTACTGAATGCAAAATTTGTTTTTTATTAAACTCATGGCATGTCGTTTTCATGAAATTTACTGAAGTAAATTTTCGATTTTCAAACTTTTCCGTATCCTCAGATTTACTCCACATCGCTAATTGACCTGGGGTTTTTTTTTTTTGAAATTGTTATAAATTACTTCATTAGAAAAACAAACAAAAAATGCATGCTTCATTGACAGGTGGACTAGGCCTACTGGGGATCACCACGTAAAAAAGCGCCTTCAACTCAACCTTCATTGTATTGCGAAACAGAGTTTATTAGGGATTTACTATAAATATACCATCGCAACGTAATCAGCGAGAATCGAGTAAGCCGTGCTTACAAAATAATCCTCTTACTGATTTTTTCCTAACCCTTAATTTCTCAATTTTTCCACAACATTATGACCCGAGTTTAATGAAAAACAAATTTTGCATTCAGTACACACTTTTTGTAACATTATTGACTAAACTTTAAAATAACAAAATACTGCTTACATTACATCGAAGAATTATTTCAGTAATTGTACAATTAGTGAGAATATAAAAAAGTACACTTACCTTTCAAGCATAAGACGTGCTTTTTCTGAGCTTTCAATGCAAAATTTGTAATCGGCGCAAAAAGGTAGCTGAAATTAAAAAAAGAAAACATCTTGATATGTCCATTCTTTCATGAGATTTTTCCAATTGTTACATTTTGAACGCGCGAATTCAATTTCAGCGCCAGCGTCTACCAGGCGGGAGCAGCTTCCCCCACTTCGCCGTTAATCCAGTTAATACTATTTACCAATTTCAGCTATGTATCTTGAAAATTACGACTGCAATAATTGTTATGAAAAAAATAATTAACTCCCCCTCCAAATTAAGGTACAGAAAATATTTTCATCTTAAAATCATTTAAAAATGGTAAGTTTCGATTGACTGTAACGCTGATTGTTTAGGATGAAAATTACAGAATTTATTCCATTTGTTTACGAGACAAAAACTTACTATTCTTTTGCAGCCATTTGTAACGTACCTAATACTCAAAAATCAATTAGCGGCTAAGCGTACATGACACTACAACTCTTTAGGATTAAAATTTGTCCAAATTTATGGCTTTGCGACCACCTCAAAAAAAGTTAGCCTCACCGTAACATCAGTACTTTTTTAATAACAGATAGCTTTGCTCAAAAACTATTTATTATTTTGAGCTCAAATATTGCATATACTTTCAGCTTAACAAAACACACATTTGCAGAAACTTTAATAGATATGCATACAATTTTGCAAAAATAACTACAGTTTGCAAAAGGGCCATTTTTGCCGGTTTTTACTACTTTGTGAGGGAACAAAGGAACTAATCTAAATGTGCCACCTATCAAAATAAAGATATTCTTAATACCTTCAATTCATAATTAAACTTTTTTTTCGCTAATCAATACCTTGATCGCAATCTCCCAAAACCATGATTTCGCCAACTATGAACATGGCGCAATTCGCTCGGATCACATATTTTTGCCTGCAAACATACAAGCCTTCATCCCAGGCATGAAGACTACATGCTCGCAAGCCTCGTGTTCATTCTAAAATTTTGTGGTGAAAATGCACCTTTTTGATTTTCGTTCCCTGGACTAATACATTACCAAAAAAGCGCAGTGGTGTTAACTCTAAACACCGTTTGGGGTCGGGCCTTTTTAGACGCCAAACGGACCCTCCTTAACCGTGTTAAGATTTAACACCATTTATGTTGAGTAATGGACGTAATGGATCAGGAGTACCTAACCTATATTTCTGTATCAGCTTTTTTATTATGTTATTAGTTATGATGGTCATAACAAACAATTCTCTTTTATAAAATTTATCAAATTCCTCTGCTTACATAAAACGATTAAACACAGAAAAGGGGTTACGTTATGTGGAGAAATGGGTCCGCAATCTTTAATTGTATTATACATGGTATCATACACTTTTATACTATATTACATCGTTTATGTATTATACGTATAAAACCTAGAATAACGCATCACAACCTATCTCTGTCAATCAAACAACTTGGCGCCGCACAGTCGGACGGAATCGTGAAAATCTGGCCAAAATATGAAATTTTGTTTTGATTTTTACCAAACTTGGTAAACTAAAGTTTTCCAGGTCACTGATTACGAAGTTAAAATCTAAAATTTTTTAAACAAAATGGTGGTACCAATCTGGTGGACGAGTATGCTAAAATATTTTTGGATTTTTTCAAACTTGGTATGCGTAAAGTCAATGGAAACACAAAATAAGGCTTCAGATTGCAAAAGGTCGGGACAAGACCAAACTTGGAAAATATCTTCATTTTGGGGCCCTAATCAAAACCCAAAAAAGATCCCACAAATCAGGCTCCTGCTAAAAAAATGGTGGCAAAAAATCGCATTTTTTGGAAATATCTCGTTTCCAATGCACTTTAGAGGAAAAGTAGTACCATAGAAAGTTGTAGAGCATACAATTTCCTATCCTTTTTGTTACAAACACATTTGTTTTATATTGATAGTTCACGAGTTATGCTAGAGAAAGGCGGAGCACTTTTTTGCAATTTGCAAAAAATATCAAATTTTACCCTGAAATTTGAAATATTATTTATTGTTATCGTTATTATATTACTATTATATCATATCCTTGAGCCTCAACTCGCCTGCCAATGAGCGCTTGTCACGGCATGAAGTGGCGTGAGGAGTTGCGGAGGCGACCTTCGTTCTCTCTCTGCTCGCTCCTTCGGTTACATATTTTGGACATTGTCTTTCCGATCTCGACATGCTGCGGACTTTTCTCATTTTCGCTCGTTTTGTCAAATGTCTCGCGTTCTCGCGGCTAAGAAAGCAATTCCTCATCGTACATGGTAAGGTTTCGGTACAGGAATGGTAGTTGAGATTAGAGAAGCTTCAGTCATTCGTTTTATCATTTGAAGTTCTTCCTCGGATCTTCTCTTGTTTTGTCCTTGTTTAGGTTTGAGAAACTCAAGTAATTTGTTTTCTCATCTGATTTTGTTCCCCGGCCCCGATCTTCTTCTGTTCTTTCTTAGGTTCTTTGACTGATTCCTCACAGTATAGGGAAAGGTTTTCGTTGAGGAATAGTGGTTTGGCTGTCTGTTCTTGATATTTATTTGTTAGGTTTATCTAACTGGACTGCCTGTTCGCCGTGACGCGCGCACACCACACATGCTCACACGTACATACAATTTGTACCCTCTGTTGTTCCCAAAATATGCCTCAGATCCAAAAATTTTGTGGGACTTTTTTACTTACTTTTACTCCCCCTACGCCCCCCTAAAAGGAACCAGATTTCTCACGGGACACCCTGTATAAGTAAATGTTCAGCTATGCAAGAACTGAGAAATGCAAATATATAGATAGTTAGTTAGTTGTTAGTTGTAATGTAGCCGGGGGGCCCATGACGTCCTACCCCTGGCGCTTAAGCTATAAAGCCTATTGTGCCATTCCCGTGTTTATTCTCAAGGCAGTACTCCGAATCGGGCCATCATTCGCCGAGTGTTTTTGGATTTCGGTGGTTTTCGTTGTTACCAACGTTCTGATATTATACCTCTCAGGTGCCAGGCATACTTATCGCACAGTAAATGACGTCCTTCTTTGTTGATCAGGCAAAGTGATCCTCACCCACTCTGCCATTCGGCAGCCTCCCTTAGCAGGCCGCAGAGAGGGGATACGGCCAGACTAGGATGGACGGAGCGATTCCTCTGAGGTCATCAGGTAGATGCACAGATTCTAAGCACTATCCTGGCGTGTTATGTAAGTGTATGTGTGTGTGTTCATTACTCGAAGACATCTAGCGACCACCGAGCGGAGGTTCCTCGAGAGGGCCTGCCTCTACGCAAGGAGATCACTGACCCATTGTCGAGCTTTTTCTGAGGGGACCTACAGTTTAAGGTGGGTTCCAAACCACCGAAGCCCTGGTAGAAGTACATAGAAAAATTTCCATTGGTACCCGGCTCACGGATAGAACCCCAGACCTCCTGCATGGAAGTCTGACGCGCTATCGTCTGAGCCACCGAGGCTTCAATGCAAATATATTTATAATTAAGATCTTTGAAGGTGTATGAATAACAACAATTGGAATTTATGTAATGATAATTGTTATTATTATAAGCTGTAACTTCTTAATATGGATCAGTGATTCTTATACAACTAAAAACTATATATTAGAATTAATACACATATACTTAAGGAGCATAAATAATTAATTTAATATAGAAGTTAATTGTTATAATAAATGTATTTAAACATAATTTAAAAATCTGTAAACAAATTATAAAGATATAAAAAAATGTTTCAATCTATTCAGCTTAATGGGCAGAATAATTGACATAGTAGAAAAGTTAAAGTTGGGATGAGAACATTTATTTAGAGGCGATTTTTTTATGAAAAGTTTACATCGAGTCCTTGTGTTAGACCTCTTTTTTCTCAACCTTGTTTGCTATGTAGTATAATTAAAAGCGTAAGTGGTTGTCGTACGATGTAATTGTTTATGTATACTACATAAAAAATAGGGTTGAGAAAAAAAGTCAACTCAGCACCAAGATAGGCTGCGCAAGACAATACGCGTCCCGCATTCAGTGTGTGATTGACTACATAAAATCTGGCAGGAATTTCACCGCCAGGATCTGACAGTTCGCGCCCGAACTGCGGATCCGTCGTCACACACACAACAAGTTAAAGCTGCTGACCATCAGGTAGCATATTGTTGGCAGAATACGACTTCTATCTAACGCTAGGCGAAGTGTAGAGCGGTTAGAGTGGTGGGTCAGAGAAAATCAACAATTTTTCTCTGACTGATCTCGACTCTTCCAAGACCCTCCAGTGTCGACCACCCGCCCAAACCTGAGGAGGTCGAGGCATTTTGGAGGGAAGTCTACGAAGTTCAACATCCACTTGAAGAAGGCTCAAAGAACATAAATAGCTTCAACGAGCTGTGCAATGCCCTCATAACAGCTGAGGAGCAATACCCACCTATCACTACCGAGGAGGTGAAAAACGTATTAAGAGGCATGAAGAACCATTCCGCGCCGGGACCAGATGGTATCAAGACCTTCTGGTGGAAGAATTTTCCTTCAACCCACCAGCATCTGGCCCGTATTTTCACCTCATATCTAAAGTCGGAAGAGCCTATTCCGGAGTGGTTGCTGGAAGGACGCACAGTGCTCCTCCCGAAGATGGGTAACTTGTGTGACCCATAGAATTACAGGCCAATAACTTGTCTGAACACGCTGTATAAGATCTTTACAGCTATCTAGATGATAGGATTCTTCAGACAATTGGACTTGTATGGCGAGAGATGTATGAACAACGCGGCTCAAAGAAAGGCATAGCAGGATGTGGGGAGAACCTGCTCATCGATAGATGTGTTTCCAAAGACGCAGCATCATACCAGCGCTACCTATCAATGGCCTGGATTGACTACCGGAAAGCTTACGATTCAACCTCCCATAGGACTTATCATCTCTCTTTTGGAAAGCTTAAAGGTTCACCCACACATCGTAAGGTGCATAGAGAGATTGATTCTGCTTTGGAAAACCAGATTTACTATCTTATCTGGAAAACATCGTGTGAAAACTAACGTCACCTTTCAGAGTCACCTTTCGCACTTCCCAATTCATGTATTTTACTTGGATGATCTCAAGATCTATGCTAAAAACAAAAAGCAACTCAATATAGCTCTAAAGATTGTCAGAGAGTACACTCCACCGATTGGAATGGAGTTTTGGTTAGAAGATGCGCGAAGGTTAATCTGAAGAGAGGAAAACTTAATGGCATCCACGAAGACACTGATCTCGTCGATAGAAGTGCTATACGACATTTTGGCTCTGGAAAGACCTAAACATACCGATGTAAATACAAACGTCTTATCCGACAGATTTGGTCCTCTGAACTGTCGGCGAGGAACAAAGTATCTGCAACGAACATGCTTGCCATCCCGGTAGTACTCTATTCATTTGGAGTCTGTTCCGCGGCTTTACATCTGACGTCGTTAAGATGGTCGCGGAATACTTAATCTTGAATGTCTTCACAACGGGATTATTCTCGGTACAGCACATATAGTCGCAAGTGGATCAGACCCTCTTATTGAAATGGTCAGGGAACACGAAGAAGTGGGCAAAGGAGCGTTTCTGTACAAAGCAGCGGAGGAGGCTGCTGAAACTCTTGGCCTTGACTTCAATATCAGGGGTGAGCTAAATGCATAAAAAATTATCCATCTCGAGTACTCACTCCTGAAGGCCCTAATCAAGAAAGCATGGGAGAAAAACTTCTGTGAACAGATCCTCGGCAAGAGGATGCAGGGCATTTTCCACAGAAATGTGAAGAATCATTCGATGTCGTATGAGCCAACGTTTGCTTTCCTCAAATCACCCGGATTGAATTCGTGCACGGAGGGTTTTATTTTGGCGTGTCAAGACTACAACATCACTGCCAAGGAGAAGAAAAAGGAGGAGAGGTATCAAGTCCTTAAAAGGGAGTTGCAGCGACTGTACCCAAAATATTTAGTTAAGATAATTCCCCTTACTGCTGGTCAAGCCCGAATTATATGCAATCCAAGTTCCAGACCACCCATCTCACGGACGTCAGACGTGGCCATAGGTGTAATTTAGCGCGGTTCTACTGTAAGCTGGTGTCATTTTAGATGGAAGTTGCTCCCATTGAGACTCTGCGGTGGTTGTTTAACCTGTTTTCTTAAAATTATATGCAGGTTGTTTCAGACTCAAGTGTCTGGACTTATATATCGGTATTATTATTATTATTGTCGATTAGCAATTCGAACTCGAAAGTTCATTGCCTCATCTACCCGAAACCGCCACGCATCTCTATCCTGTGCATCCTTCATCCAGTTTAAGTAATCATGTCCTAGTTCTTTTAGATCATCCCTTACATTTTGATCCCATCTGTTTCTCGGTCTGCATAGAGTTCTCTTACCAGTCTATTTCCCTCTTAAAACTTGCGTCACTGTTCTTACATTGCCCATTCTTGCTACATGTCCCGCCCATCTTAATTTACGCGCTTTCATAACTCTATTAATATTTGCTGACCCGTGGAGAGCATGCAGCTCATCATTATGCAGTTTTCTCCATTCACCAGTCTCTTCGTCCCTCTTTGGACCATAGATTTTTCTAAGTACTTTATTTTCGAAAACCCTAAACCTGTTCTCCGCTCCCTTCGTCAGCGCCCACGTTTCACACCCGTACATGACGACCGGCATTATTATCGTTTTGTAAATTCTTACTTTGATGTTTCTAGATAGCAATCGCGATTTTAGTAGCGTGTTTGCTGCATAATAGCACCCATTGCCAGCGTGCAGTCACGCGTTGATTTCCATTTTAATGTTATTTTTGCTAGTTATAATAGACCCGAGGTTTCTAAACTCGTTAACCCTTTCGAATTTCATATTTCCGGCCATTAGATCCCCGCCTACATTACTTTGTTCGGATCCGACGACGGTCATATATTTTGTCTTCGATTCGCTAACTTCCAAACCAATATCTTTGGCTTTTGTGATCAAGATTTCTGCATTTTTAGCTACGGTTTCTTTATCATCCCCTAGTAAGTCGAGATCATCCCCATACCCAAGAATTTGCATTATCCCATTGAGGGTAGCAACCGTCGGATTCGCTTGTACTTGTCTGACCACGTATTCTGAAACTAAGTTGAAAAGGCCGCTTAAGCAAATTTCGATAAGTCTAACTAATTTTCTTGGTACACCCAAGTACTCTAGGATCCAGTACATTCGTGCGCGTATAATAGAGTCGTAAGCTTTTTTGAAATCGATAAATAGCTGATGTACTACTTCATTAAATTCCCATTTATTTTCTAACAGTTGTCTAATTGTAAACATTTGATCGCTTGTAGATCGGTTTCGGCGGAATCCACACTGGTAATTCCCAATGATATCCTCGGCAAAAGGAGTTAGTCTACTTAAGATTACATTGGACAGGACCTTATAGCACGAAGGCACAAGTGAAATTCCCCGATAATTGTTACAGTTCGTTTTATCGCCTTTTTTAAAGATGGGAATAATAATAGAGGTATTCCATTCCTCCGGCATGCGTTCTGTTTTCCAAACTGCGCGTATTAATTTACAAATTTGCCTTGTGAGGCAAGGGCCTCCATTTTTTATCAGTTCTGACGGTAGGTCGTCGATGCCCGCGGCTTTGTTATTTTTCAACTTCTTTATGGCCATTTCTATTTCTACATCAGTAGGATCATCAATTAGTAGATCGACAGTGTGGATTTCACCGATATTACCTTCAACGGGGGCTTCGCGTACATTTAATAGCTTATCGAAATAGTTTTTCCATAAATTCAGTCTCTCTGTCGCATCGGCATTGATTCCCCTGTACATCTCACGCGGGTTATTTCGTTTATTATGCGTTTCTATTGCTGGTATTTTATTCTTTTCCCACTCCCTTTTCTTGGATCTATAAAGCCTATTTGTACTTTTACTAATCTCGAGATACTTCTTATGTGTTTGATCGCACTTATTTTGTAAACTAATTAGTTTGGCCTTCTGACGTTTTTCAAACCAAAGTTTGCACTCTTCGTCAAACCATGGTTTGCTTTTGGTTACTTTCTTTAAATCTATAGTAAGTTTCGCGGCTGTCTTTATCGCCTTTTGCATGTTGCTCCACAGGGTTTCCGAGTCCTCCTCGTAATTATCGTTATTGTCTCTCTGTTCTTGGAGAGCGTCGAAACTATTAGAAATCTCAACTTGATAATTTAATATTTCTGTTGGTGTTTTAAACTTACCTATATTGAAACGAACTGTTGGGTCTGTGCTATCACGAGAAAGTGGTCTGAATTTAAATCCGCTCCCCTGTACGATCTTATATCGAGAATGTTTGTATGACGTCTTCTGTCAATTAGAACGTGATCAATCTGATTGTGAGTGATACCATCTGGTGATGTCCAGGTGGCCTTATGTATCTTTTTATGCTTGAAAAATGTGCTTTTGACAACGAGGTTCTTTGAAGCTGCAAAGTTTATTACTCTAGTACTATTATCATTACTGACGTCATGCAAACTTTCCGACCCTATTGTCGTCGTCTTTGTCCTCGGTGGGGCAGTGCACGTTGATTAACACGTGTTTGCTGAAATTACCCTTTAGTACAATGTATGATAACCGACCGTTAATGAATTGCATGTCGATAACCGCTTGCGAAATTCGTTTATTAATGAGAAAACCGGCCCCAGTGTGCGCCCCTCAGCTCTCCCATAGTGAAAAGTCTAGTTATCCTTAGAAATTGACGCGTAAACGCCCGGCCAGCAGGTTTCTTGAAGTGCTATTAAGTCAGTATCGTATGTCTTTGCTATCTCGATGAGTTCGGTAAATCCGCTAGTATTTAGACTACGCGCGTTCAGAGTTCCCGCCCTTAGATATTTTACTGTAGTTTTTTGTTGTTGCAAGTTAGCCATGATAATTTCGTCGAAATCCGCAACTTGTCGTCAGACACATTACAGTTTCATCCTCGTATCCTAACATCCCCCTGCAAGACAGCGCGCCTACTGGCATCAATACCCCTTTGACCCTATACAGGCGAATCATTCCACACATCCCTTGGGGGCAGTGGCATCGCTGCGGTGTCCAATGGGGCAGCAGGATTTTTCCCTTACAAGATTTTTAGTTTTGATTCGGGTACTGTTTCTAGGTTGATACACGCTGCACCTCGGCTTGCTAGAACCCACCCACTGCGTATAAACGCGAATGGGTGAGCCCTCCCAAGCCATGGTTGTCGTGTACTTATTTTCTACCAGTGCGGGCTCACCACACCCACGACTGGTTCCTATCGGCTGTCCGCGACTGCTTATTCTTGTATTCGCAGTTAACCTTAGAGGCTGTTCAGCCTTACGGGCCGTTCCTCTATCCGCAACCTGAGGAAGCGCTACGTAGTGGTGACAGGAACCCACCGAACAGTGTATATCGGTATAAAAATATAGAATAAATAAGTCGAAAATCCCTTTTGCAAAAATCAGTTGAAGTTTTCGTTTTTGAGTTATAAGCTATTTACGCTGGACCAATCAGGAGCGCGGTATAAACAGACATGTGTGCGTAGCGGGTGTCCAACGCAGTATTATTAAAGCGAGCGCCTAGGTGGATTTTAAGAAGGGAGAACAGAGGTCACTACACTGCTTTGGACTCCCGCTCACGCACGCACGACTATCCATACCACGCTCCTGATTTTTGGAAAGGGAATTATGGATTTATTTTATTTTTTATTTTTATACAGCCATATAAGTCCGAACACTTGAGCCTGGGACACTCTGTATACAATAATAGGTTTTATATATTATTATTTCCTTAACTTATTCTTGGATGAACCCGGTGTTTAGAACACTACTTGAATTTAAATTTAAATCTTGCTTTGACTTATTAAGTGTAAACTTACATATTATTCTAAGGTAATAACTGGCTGCTTCCAGCTTCGTTTGCCTCAGATTACTTTCGAGCCTTGTGCGGACATGTCGGTTTTCCCGCGCCTCGTCTCGATTTTGTGGAAAGTTTTATAATATCGCGTCGAACTAACGCCAACTTTATGTTGAATAATATTAAGTATTCAGCCTGTGCTGACTTTATCTAAATTTGAATTTACAACCAGTATGAACTCCTTTCAGTGATTTTAATAAATCAATTTTACGAAGCCTTATTTATCTTTTTGTCAAAAACTCATTTTGCTCTTTGCCCTGAATCCACGCTTACTCAATTATTAGTTCAGTAAATAAAAATGGCCCTACGAGTCTGATTTGGGTAGAAGAGTTTCGCAATTTTGGCTAAAAAAAGTGATGCAAACAATTTAAATTTGAGTTCGCCACGAGCTGACGCCATTTTGAACTGAAAAATTAAAAGTTAAAAAAACTATCACACAGACTGTGCCAAGTGCTCTGAAAAAACAGTGACGGATTATATCAGTGCCTCCCGCTTATACAGGGTGTCCCACCACCTATGCACGTGCCGGTACTGGGTGATAGAGGACAAAAAAGAAACACAAAAGTCCTCTGGCAAAATCTGATCTGGGCCTTAGTTTGGGTACAGTAAAGCTTCAAAGTTGGGCATAATGAAGAAATCAGAATCGAGCTTTAGCAACCACTTGTTTTTCTCATAAGTGATAAGATAGTGTGCGTGCTGGCGGTTCACTTCAGCTCCCGCAAAAATGTCACATCGTTGATCTTGGATTGTTTCTACAAGACACGAAATTCAAGCCTTTAAATTTGTTTAATTTCTTAGTTGTTCTTGCAAACGTTTATTACCGCCCTTAAAATAACATAACATTTGCTCAACCTCAAAAAGATGAATTTCAATTTTATACAGAACTTTTCTGAAATTTCATGTAATAAAACCAACAAAGATGTTTAAAATTCAGAAGATCAAACGAACTTTTGTTCTTCAAAATTAATCTACAAGTCTTAAGATGAGAAAAAACATTTCAAACCTCAAAAACAAATTCTCTGTGCAGAAATTTTGTTACATTTTTGTTATAAAACCAGCATAGTAACTTAAAACTCGGAGAAACAAAACAAACTTTTGTTATTGAAAATTAATTAACAAGTCTACGATAAATTTTTTTTTGTTACATTTATTGTAACAAATTAAAAAAAAATGGGAAATCCAAACAAACTTTTGATCTTAAAAATTAACCAACAAGTCTAAGATCAGAAATAGTTATTTGTGATACAAGTGCGCAAAATAGGTGATTGTGTGCGAGTGTGAATTTTGCAGCATAAGCCGGAGGCTCGAAGCATGAGTCGGTGGTTAGCGCACGAGCAAAGCGAGTGCGAAAACGTAGACGAGTGCTTCGAGTGCTTCGCTATTTTTTGCAACGCCCGTCCGAAAAAGTTGTCGGGAGGAGGTAACGAAAAATACTAATTTTATATTGCATAGAGTGGAGTAAAGAAATTTGTTTTTAAAAAAACTTAAAAATAAAATGTTCGAAAAAAAATTTTTTTTACATGTTTAAAAAAAAATGTTCTGCAAACAAAATTTTTGAAACAAAAAAAATTTGGACACGAAAAAATTTTTTGAAAAAAAAAATTATTTGAAAAAAATGTTAGCGTTTATGCTCTTTTGCCGGGGGGGGGGGGGGCTACGAAACCCTAAAAACAAAACTTCAATCATTAAAACATTTGTTCAAGTTAAATCTAAATTTATTTCAAGAAGATACCAACACCAGTGTTTAAAGTTACCTATGCCAGTGTCTAAAGTACCTCATGTCGAAAGTGCGCATGCGCAACTTTTTCACCAGTGCCTAAAGTAAGCCATCTTCAAACTGCGCATGCGCGAAAATTATTCGCACACAGTCTGCTCAAATAAGGTCCTTTAGGCACAATTCAGAAGCATGAAAACGTCAACTTTAGAGGTGGGTGCTGCAAAAATACATTTTTAACACCAAAAGTAATTCTTTTGCATACCATGCAAATTTTTTGTTACATTTATTGCTACAAAAACAATAAATAAATCTAAAGCACGGGAAACGAAACGATCTTTTGTTTTTTAGAAATAACCAAATAGTTTAAAATTCGAAAACACATTTTGAACCTCCAAAAGTAATTCTTTGCGATTCATTGCAAAAAATCTGCTACATTAATTGTAATAAAGTTAAAAATAGTTGAAGATGGCAAATCCAAACAAACTTTTCTTCTCTAAAACTAACCAACAAAAGTCTAAGATAAAAAAACACATTTTTAAACCCCAAAAGTAATTCTTTGCAATTCGTTGCAAATTTTTGATACATTTATTATTACAAAAACAAAATTATAAGAAAAATTGTAAGAAAACCAACCAAAAATTGAATCTGAGGAAACCAAAAAAACTTTTGTTTTTGAAAATAAATCATCAATTTAATAATAAGAAAACTCATTTAAAAGCCGCAAAAGTACTTCTCTCTAACTTATTACACAATTTTTGTTACATTTAGTGTAATAATAACGAAACTAAAAAAATTTAAAGCTCGGGTAACGAAACGAACTTTTGTGCTTTAAAAATAATCAACAAGCTTACAATGAAAAAAAAAACAGATTTGGAACCCCCAAAAGTAATTCTTAGCGACTTTTTTCATAAATTCTGTTACAATAATTGTAACAAAGTTAAAAATAATTAAAGTTGGGAAATCCAAACGAACTTTTGTTCTTTAAACTTAACCAACAACTCTGAAATTAGAAGACACATTTTGTCCCCTCAAAAGTAATTTTTGGGATTCATTGTAAACATTTTGTTACATTTAATTGAACGGAACTAATAAAAAATTTAAAGCTCGGGAAACGAAACGATCTTTATTTCTTTAAAAATAACCAACAAGTTTAGAATAAAAAATAACATTTTGAACCCCTAGAAGTAATTCTTTGAGATTCTTTTCATATATTCTGTTACCTTAAGTATAACAAAGTTAAAAATATTTAAACATGTTTATTAATTTTCAATAACAAAAGTTTGTTTTGTTTCTCCGAGTTTTAAGTTACTTTGTTGGTTTTATAACAAAAATGTAAAAAAAAATTCTGTGACGAATCACAGAGAATTTCTTTTTGAGGTTTGAAATGTTTTTTCTCATCTTAGACTTGTAGATTAATTTCGAAGAACAAAAGTTCGTTTGGTCTTCTGAATTTTAAACATCTTTGCTGGTTTTCTTCCATGAAATGTCAGGAAAGTTCTGTATTAAATTGAAATTCATCTTTTTCAGGTTGAGTAAATGTTATGTTATTTTAAGGACGGTAATAAACGTTCGCAAGAACAACTAAGAATAAAAAAAAATTTTAAGGCTTGAATTTCGCGTCTTGTAGAAACAATCAAAGATCAACGATGTAACATTTTTGCGGGAGCTGAAGTGAACCGCCAGCACGCACACTATCTTAACACTTATGAGACAAACAAGTGGTTGCTAAAGCTCGATTCTGATTGGTTCATTATGCGCAACTTTGAAGCTTTACTGTGCCCAAACTAAGGCCCAGATCAGATTTTGCCAGAGGACTTTTCTGTTACTTTTTTGTCCTCTATCACCCAGTACCGGCACGTTCATAGGTGGTGGGACACCCTGTATATGTGCTAAAACATAAGTGGTGGGGATAATATGCTTTATGTTGGAAACAATTTATTTTGCTCGTATGTGTGAGCAATAGACGTGTGTATCAGTGAAAGTACAACCGTATTTACGCTTTTACTCATGAGAGTAAAAGAGACGGATAGATCTATTTGTCTCTTTCACTCTCATGAGTTTCTGCTTTCATCCACTGCTTTCATCTGCCATGGGAGTCCACCATGAGAAGGAATATCAACAATATGGTAATCAAGTTGATAATAAACAGGTTAATTTCATGACGCCTGCCGATTCTAAATTCGATCACAATAGAGATAGTACTTCTACTAGCGATACAAAATGTAATACTACATTTTTGCAAACAAATATTTCGAAAGATGAAAAAATTCAAAGCGTTTTTATGTGCTCGGTGCGTTTACTTTAAGTAAATGGTCTTCAAACGATAGTGCCTTGATTCCAGATGATCAAAAGTCTAGAGTAAAAAAGGGTGTAAGTCTATCGGACGACAACAGTGAAAGTAGAGTGGTGTTAGGTTTTCCTGTGGAATTCTGAGAACTATTCTTTTCAATTTCGAATAGACACTGAATCATTGCATAAGACTTTAAAAGAATACTTTTATCGGTGATTTTACGTTTATATGATCCATTAGGATGGGTGTCTCCAGTCGTCAGAAACGCTAACATTTTTCTTCAGGAATTGTGGTTGAGAAAATTGGATTGGGATGACGAATTACCAGAAAATTTAAAGCAAGCTTGTTTAAATTATTACGGGGAGCTACCTCAATTACTAGAACTCAGAATTCCACCGTAGGCGGGATGTATGCGGAACGGAATAACGTATGAATTGCATGGATTTTCCGATGCATCTAATCGTGCCTATGGAGCTGTAGTTTATCTCAAAGTCTACTTAGAAGATGAGGAACCAGTGGTCACTTTAATGATTTCAAAAACGAAAGTCGCTCCAATTCAAACAGCTTGCATTCCTAGACCAGAGCTCTGTAGAGCAGTTCTGTTGGCTCGCCTTCTATCAAAAGCCAGTAAGGATCTAAAACTTGAATCAGTTCCTATGCATGCTTGGACTGATTCTACTATTAATTTAGCTTGGATAAGTCAACACCCGTCAAAATGGCCAACCTTTGTCACTAATAGGTTTGCTGAGGTTCATAGTTTAATTTCTACTGCTCGTTGGCGTCATGTACCAAAAAAAGACAATCCAGCAGATTTAGCTTTAAGAGGGGCAACCCCTTCACAACTAATTGATAATAATCTGTGATGTAAAGAGCCGTCATGTTTAAGTAAAAGTTCTGTTTTTTGGCCTGCTTAACGATGCGAAACCCTATGTGAAGAGGGACTGGAAATCCGCGTTACTACTCATGTAGTTAAAGTCAAAGAGACTGTTTCTGTAACTATACTTGATCGAATCGCAAACGCAGTATCTTCTTGGCCTCAACTATTAAGATTTATAGCATATTTATTAAAATCTTGAGAAAAAATCGAAAGTCAGGTCCAATTATCAATGTAATAACATTAAATAGACTTGGTTAAACAAATAACTCATAATTGTGTAGTTTGTACACGGGAAAGGGCTGACATTCCAACCCAATTAATGTGGAATCTACCTGCCGCAAGGGTTACACCTGCAAAACCTTTCCAGCATGCAGGATTTGACTATGCTGGCCCAATTTCAGTACGTCTGGGTTCCGGCAGAGGTTATCAGTCTCAAAAGGGTTATATCTCATTATTTGTGTGCCTTTGCACAAAAGCGATCCATGTAGAACTGGTTTTAGGTTATACTTCTAAAACTTTTCTCGCAGCCTTTTACCGATGCACTTCTAGGAGAGGGCTTGTTACCGATATTTACAGCGATAATGGAACAAATTTGGTAGGAGTTGATAATGAGTTACGAAGAAAATTTGAAGCTCTAGGGAAGAGTTGAGAATTATTAACAGAGTTAGCTCAAAACGGAATCACTTGGCATTTTATTCCCCCTTTCAGCACCTCATTTTGGAGGATTATGGGAAGCAGGGGTGAAAAGCGTTAAGCATCATAAAAAATTATACTCTAACGTTTGAACAGTTAATGACCCTACTATGCAAGATAGTAGCATGTTTAAATTCCAGACCGCCTTATGGTAATATTAGAGATAATGAGGATTGGTCATACAGGATCTGCAACTTTGATTCCTCCAGAACCTTCTGTTCTCAATTCGAAAGAATATCGCTTATCAAGATGGCCATTAGTGCAACGCATCACGGAATCATTTTGAAAAAGATGGTCCGTCGAATATTTACAAAACCTTCAGAAACGATATAAATGGACACAAACTAAGTCAAATGTAAAACAAGGAGATATAGTCTTAATTAGAAATTCAGATGAACCCCCGTCACTGTAGCGGTTGGGAAAAGTTATAGAATGCCGGCCAGATAGTGACAAGCTGGTGCGAGTTGTGAAAGTAAAAACAATGAAAGGTGTGTATGATAAACCTATCGAACAATTATGTATACTTCCCATAAAAGAGTAAAAAGTCCATTTAATTATTATGCAAAAGGTATGGTGCTATTGCCATGGTGGGCGGTTAGCCGTGGCGGGCGGATAGTAAAGTAGGATGATATATGTATGATTAGATTATAAGGATTTATGTAACAAAAAATGTTATTTTAGCTATAATAATTATTACAAAGAAAGAGTATGCAGTTTATAGTTTCGTTCAACAGGGGAACGAGGCGGGCGGTATGTTTAGAACACTACTTGAATTTAAATTTACATCTTGTTTTGACTTATTAAGTTTAAACTCACATATTACTGTGACGTAATAGCTGCTGCTTCCTGCTCGTCTCGTGTCGATTTTGTGGAAAGTTTTATAATATCGCGTCGAACAAACGCCATCTTTATGCTGAAAAATATTAAGTATTCAGCCTGTGCTGACTTTCAAGGTCAGTGTTCGACCATTTGATGAGCCCAAAGGAGTACGTGAGGACAGGGATGGCATAGGTTTTCAGGGTGTCCAGCGACCTTGAAAACCTTGAAAACCTGGAATTCTCCTTGAAGTTTTTTTAAACCTTGATAACCTGGAAATCTCCGTGAATTTTATACCAGAACCTTCAATTTGAATTATTATTTTTGTTTTGCTTTTAAAACTGTTATTTTATTGAAATACGAAGAGTAACTTAAATCTTTTAGTCTATTATGAAAGAAACATCTCCGTTAGAAGAAATCTTGTTGCTGAAAAGTTTTTTATTGATCAAGATATCATTTATCTTTTGTTCATTACAGAATAAATAAAGAGATTTCAAGGCACTTTTTGTAGACTGTACCAATTATTTTATAGATTGTCATGGACAGACTTTAATAGTTCGATGTTAATTCAGTTTCAGAATCTAATGTTCAAATATTTAAAAGGATTTTGAACATTTCACAAAGATTTGAAAAAGGCGTGCACACTAAATTTCAAAGATTTCGCAAATATTTCAAAAAGATTTTAAAACTTTCAAAAGATTTGAAGGATTTCAAAGATTTGAAACGATTTTAAAAGGTTTCAAAACACTTTAGAAGATTTTAAAAGATTTCAAATATATTTCAAATAATTAAATAATTTTAACGAAAACAAAAGATTTCACAAATAAAGATTTAAGAAAGATTTCAAAAAGATTTCAAAGATTTTAAGAATTTCAAAGATTTAAAAACGACGTGTTCTAGATTAAAAAGATTTCACAATTTCCCAAAGATTTCGAACATTTCATAAAGATTTCAAGGAGATTTTAAAACATTCAAAAGATGTCAAGGATTTTACAGGTTATAGTAAACTAAATTTTAAAACATTTCAAAGATTTCAAACGATTTGAAATTTTTTTAGAAGATTTCATAAAGATTTCCCATATTTTAAAGATTTCATAAAAAAAATCATGAAAATTCCCAAAGAATACAAGAATTCCAAAGATTTCAGAACACCAGATTTCAAAGATTTCAAAACATTTCAAATATTTTTAACGATTTAAAATTTTTTTAGAAGTTTACACAAAGATTCAAAATATTCCACTGATTTTAAACAAATACAAAAGATTTCACAAATATTTCAAAGAATTCATAAGGATTTCAAAATATTTAACGAATTTTTAAGATTTCAACAATGGTGCATTACACCAGATTTCAAAACATTTCAAAGATTTTAAAGTATTTCAAATTTTTTAGAATATTTCGAAACATATCACAAAGATTTTAAATACTTCAATACTTTCAAACAAAGATAAAAAATTTCAAAAAGATTTCACAAATATTTCAAAGAATTAGTAAGAATTTCAAAAAGTTCAAAGATTTAAAAACATTTCAAAAAATTTAAACAATTTAAATTTGTTTTAGAAGATTTCAAAATATTTGACAAAGATTTCAGATATTCCAGTGTTTGCAAACGCATACATAAGCTTTCAGAAATATTTCACAAATATTTCAAAGAATTCATAAGAATTTCAAAATATTTCAAGAATATCAAAGATTTAAACAAGGGTACAGTACACCAGATTTTAAAGATTTCAGAACATTTCAACGATTTTAAACGATTTCAAAAAGATTAAAAAAGGTTCAACAAATTTGAAAAGATTTCAATGATTTCAAATGAACACAAAGGATTCATAAACAAAGATTGAAAAAATATTTCACAAATATTTCGAAGATTTCATAAAGATTTCGAAAAATTTCTCAAAGATTTCAAGGATTTCAAAGATTTTACAAAAATGTTAAAAGATTCTAAATGGTTTCTCAAAGGCTTCACAGAAATTTCAAGATTTCACCAAGATTTTAAATACTTCAAAAGATTTCAATGAATTCACAAATATTTCATAAAGATTTAAAAGATTTCAAGGATTTCAAAGACTTTACAAAGGTTTAAAAATATCTCCAAAGATTTCATAAAGACAACTTATGTTCACAAAAAATTAAGAATTTGTTTATTTATGGTTCTGCTTTCTTTAAAAATTGTTTGCCAATAAAAAATTAAATGGTTAATTTTTTACATGTATAGCAAACGGGTTTTTCATTATTTGATGTAAAAAAAGGAGACCTGGAAAAACTTGACTTCTTGACCTGGAAAACCTGGAAAAGACCTTAAATTTTGTTCCGAAGAATCGCTGGACACCCTGGTGTTGATTGCCGTGATCTTTTTTGCCGAGAGAGAACTCTTCAGAATGAATCGTAGCCCTGTGGTGAAGGCAGTCGTTAGACTTTTCTTAACTATCGTATGCTAAATACCCTTTGATTCGAGAATACCCAGGAGCTTATATGACTCGCCGTCAGCCATTGCCTCGATGCCATTCTCAAACTCGTTCTGTTGCTCTGCGGTTCCTAATTCTCCTTTGGTTGAATGCACTGTTCTGAATTTATCTAGTCCGAACTCCATGTGGATCTCATGGGAAAACTGCTTTGTGACATCGCTCACTTGCTGCAATTTCTGGTCCGAACTAGCGTATAGCTTCAGGTCATCTATGTATAGAAGATGGGTCACTTGATGACCATCCTCGTTATCATGTATTTGGAACCCATGAGACATGCTATTTAGTGTTTTGCTCAGTGGGTTCAACGCTAAACAGAACCATAATGCACTGAAGGAGTCTCCTTGAATTATGCCCGTCGTAATCCGTATTGATCTAGTTATCCTTGGTTGTCCATGATCAAAATACTTGATTCTTGTATCCCAAAGCATCATCGCACGACTTAGGAAGTCAATGACGCGTGGGCAAATTTTGTATATTTTTAAGACCATGTGCAAGTTCCTTTGATTTTTACGATCTTGCGTCATGGTAAGAGCGTCTATGGTGACTAGATCTTTACTGCCCCGCGAGTTTTTACAAAATCCTTTTTGTTCTTCTGAAAGGATGTCATTCTCGTCGCATTGAGAATATACCTTATCTGCAATGATGGTTGTAAGGCATTTATAAATTGTTGGAAGACAGGCTATCGATGTAAATTCAGATGGATTTTTAGCGTCTGTTTTTTTAGGCAACATATACATAGTACCTTTGAGCATAAAGCCTGGCATCAGATCTGAGTATTTTCAAAACCGCTGAAACATCTGAAGCTGTGTTGTTAGTCAGCTCAAGTTCAGGGTTATTACTTGCTCTTACTTTCCCTAGCTGGAACCACGTAGCGTCTGAATTGATTTTGTTCATTTTTCCCCAAATACCCGACCAGTAGTTAGTCATGTCTTCCAATTGAGGGACTTCGGTGTCTTGCTGATTATTTTGCTTTACGCTTAGTTCAAAATAGAAATTTCTTTCATTTGCCTGAAAGGTTCGTTTTTGTTGCCTTATTGCACTACTTTTTTTGTACCGACATAGTCTGGCAGTAAGAACATCCAGTCTCAATATCAATGTCTCGATCTATCGAGGGTGGATGATTTTAGTAACATGGTGTATCAGCTTTCTGGTTCCGATTCCTTTCTTATATTGAGTCAATCGACCCAATTTGCACCTTGCTTTGCTGATATCCATATCCAACCTGATCTTCCATAGTGGATCTCGATCCTTTCCTGGGGAAAAGACTGCATTTTTAGGCCTCGTTCTGCGGCCCAACGTTCTGATGGCTGCCCCAGATGCACCATATACAAGAGTTTGCATCTTTAACGCAGTTTGTGTTGCATGACCAAAATTCCTCTCAACATGCTGTAGTTTTTCTCGGATTTCGCTGTTCTCATCATCGTTATTAATGTCCGGATGTTGTTCCAATGGATCCGATATTTGACGTACATTGTCCCTAGCACCTATGCCTTCACCTTAAATAAGGTCTTCGTTGTCCAAATCTTCTAAAAGGAGTTCATCAATAGGAAGCTGCTGTTTCATTTCCATTTTGATTGCAGTTATTTAAACAGCGGAAAGCAATCTGCTTACAGATATTGAGCGTTTTTTGTCTGCTAGGTTCTGCTCATTTATTCTTGTGGCTAGCTCTGGGTAATTGAATAAGAAGAGTCGTTGGTGTTTTCGCCTCACACTTTACCCAGTTTTCTCTGCCAAAAAAATAAAGGCGCATATCATCTTTGTTTATATGGTATGTCCATTTTAATCGCCTTCTTGGTTGCTGAACCTCTGCTTCTGCCTCTGGTTGAATTAGGCCATATGTCTCTGGAGGATGTGGTGGTGCTGAATCATCATTACGTTGCGCAAGAAGATCAGTTGCCGCTTCTTGGTATTCCTGTTGAGGTGGTTGTCTGCAAATTCCTAACGCTAAGCAAAGCATCCTCAACAGACACAGTTGATGTTCCACTGTTTACCGTTTGTCGTAGATGTTCTTGCTGGCCAGCTGTTTGATTAGTGGAATCTGCCTGGCCATCTCGCAGCTTACCATCAGCACCATCCCGCATGCTGTGGCTTCCAGCGGTGGCTCCAGTCCCTTTTCTCTTCGTTCCCTGTCTGACAAGGGAACCCCTATAAGTAGCAATGCTACAGGCAACATAGCCATCGAAGTCATGAGAGGAAAGCTCAAGCCCTATCGCGACTCCAACGCGTGAACGCCTTCAGTCGGGAAATTATATATTATTTTTTTTTCAAACTCTTTCTCGGGTGAACCCGGTTTTTCGTCATAGCCACGGACTAACATAGGTTTGTTATTATTATTATTTTTTTTTCAAACCTTTTCTCGGGTGAACCCGGTTTTTCGTCATAGCCACGGACGAAGTCAAGTGACTGATGAGATTAGGATGTTATAAGTTATTTTAATACGATGCTTGAAATCATTTGCGATGATTTTGTAGGTACAAAATTAGGAGCATGGTGTAGTTTGCAGTTTGTCTTTACCGCTGTTATCCTTACACAGCGGCCGTGATTGTTAGAGGTGACAACAGTCGCCTCTGGATGCTTTCTTAGAGCTACCATGTATCACGCCATAGGTTCTTAGTCACTTGCTTCCTGATGGTCTAGGAAGTTTCTTACAATGCGACAGGTGTTTAATAAAACCACCTTCTGAACTGCCGCCAGTACCCTACTGACTCCTAAATGTTCAAGATGTTCATTGCATCTTGCGTGCACATTTCCTGTAGCCGAAATCACAATAGGATGAATAGATGCATGTTTTACATTCCTCCATATTGCTTTTACTTCATGCCTTAGCTCGCTATACTTATGGATCTTGGTTGTATAGGTTGCCTGCAAATTTCGGTTAAGTGGACAAGCAATGTCGATGATGTAGACTCTTCCACCTTTTCTTTCTCGCATCACGATGTCAGGTCGATTGGCTCGGATGTAATGATCCGTCTGGATGGTCACATCCCAATATAAGATGTAATCTTCATTTTCTAAAACGGGCATTGGAATGTATCTATAGAAAGGCATCCATTCTGTTAAGAGTCCTAGGTTTAGGGCAAGTTGTTGATGTATAATGCCCGCCACATCATTATGTCTGTGCGTATATTCTCTTTGAGCCATTACGCGATAACCATCAATAATGTGCTCGATGGATTCTTTGGTATCTCCACATAATCGGCACCGGTCAACCACGTCTTGGTGTAACACGTGTTTGCCATAATTCCTGGTGCTGACAACCCTATCCTGAATCGCAATGACGAATCCTTCCGTTTCTGGATACAGGACTCCCTTTCTCAGCCAAATATTGGATGCCTCACTATCCACTTCATATTGATCTAACGTTTTGGGGTGTTCGCCGTGGATGGCTTTCTATCTGCATTGCGTTTCTAATTCGTCTATGGTTTCTGCCCTGATATTCAAGGCCTCCTCTGAGGACAAATTCAAGGGCGTGTAGTCAAGATCCGCTTTACAGATCGTATTGTAAAGCGTAACATCTCGCTTGTTGTTAAAATAGTCCCGCAACTGTATAACTTGTGACTCACACAGTTTCCTGACATCTACAATGCCCCTAGCCCCTCAATGTCGTTGTAGCACTACCCTTTCGATCGCCGAATTACTGTGGTGCATACGGTCTTAACAATCGTATGCTGTATACCCTTGGATTCGAGAATACCCAGGTATTTATATGACTCACCCTCAGCCATTGCCTCGATGTCATTCACGAAATGGTTCTCTTGTTCTGCGTTCCCTAATTTTCCTCTGATTAAATGCACTGTTCTGCATTTATCTAGTCCAAACTCCATATGGATATCGTTGGAAAACTGCTTTGTGACATCGATCACTTGCTGCAGTCTCTTGTCCGAACTAGCGTACAGCTTCAGGTCATCCATGTATAGAAGATGGGTCAATTGATGACCATCCTCGTTATCATGTACTCTGAACCCATGAGACATGCTATTTAGAGTTTTGCTCAGTGGGTTCAACGCTAAACAGAACCGTAATGCACTGAAGGATTCTCCTTGAAATATACCCGTCGTAATGCGTATTGATCTAGTTATCCTTGGTTGTCCATGATCAAAATATTTGATTGTTGTGCCCCAAAGCATCATCGCATGACTTAGGAAGTCAATGATGCGTGGACAAATTTTTTATACTTTTAAGACTTCAAGCAAATAGTCATGTGGTACGGAAGGAAACGCTTGCTTGTAGTCAATGTATGCCATGTGCAAGTTCCTTTGATGTTTACGAGCTTGCGTCATAGCAACAGCGTCTATGGTGACTAGATCTTTACTGCCTCGGGAGTTTTTACAACATCCTTTTTGTTCTTCTGTAAGGATGTCATTCTCGTCGCAGTGAGAATATACCTTATCTGCTATGATAGCTGTAAGTCATTTATATATTGTTGGAAGACAGGCTATCGGTCGAAATTCAGATGGATTTTGAGCATCTGGTTTTTTAGGCAACATATACGTAGTACCCTGCTGCATAAAGCCTGGCATCAGATCTGGATGTTCGATGATCTTCTGAAAACACCGTGCCAACGCAGGATGCACACTAGTCAGGTACTTGTACCAGAAATTGTGCACCATGTCCGGACCTGGAGCTTTCCAGTTACATGCTTTTTTCAAAACCGCTGAAACATCTAAAGCTGTGATGTTCGTCAGCTCCATTTCAGGGTTATTGCTTGCTCTTGCTTTCTACAGTTGGAACCACGCAGTGTCCAAATTACTTCTATTAGTTTTTCCCCAAACATCTGACCAATAGTTAGTTATGTCTTCCAATTGAGGGACTTCGGTGTCTTGTTGGTTATTTTGCTTTACACTCAGTTCACGATAGAACCTTCTTTCATCTGCCTGAAAGGTTCGATTTTGTTGCCTTCTTGCACTACTTTTCTTGTACCGACGCAGTCTAGCAGTAAGAACATCAAGTCTCTGCCGCTGGGAGTCTATAATCTCATCCAATTTTGCTGGTGTCAATGTCTCGATGTACCGAGGGTGAATTATTTTAATAACATGGTGTATCAGCTTTCTGGTTCGATTTCCTTTTTTATATTGAGTCAGTCGACCCAATTTGCACCTTACTTTGCTGACATCCATATCCAACCTGATCTTCCATGGTGGATTTCGCTCCTGTCTTGGTGCAAAGACAGCATTTATATGCCTAGTTCTGCGGCCCAACGTTCTAACGGTTGCCATAGCGGCACAGTATACAAGAGTTTGCACCTCTAACGCATTTTGTGTTGCGTTCAAATGCATAGGTAAAACCTTGCTGTTCAGGTGTTCTATTAGTGCACGCAGATCATTTTTGATGTTCATCTTGGGCAGTGAATGCCTTTGTGTTGGTTCTACATTTCTGATCTCTAGTAAAGCATGACCAAAATTCCTTTCAAGGTGCTGTAGTTTTTCTGGGACTTCGCTGTTTAGATCATCGTTTATAATGTCCGGATGTGGTTCTAGTCCATCCGGTAATTGATGTTCATAATCCCTAGCACCTATGCCTTCAGCTGCAATCAAGTCCTCGTTGTCCACATCTTCCAATGGAAGTTCATCAATAGGAAGCTGCTGTTCCACTTCCATTTCGATGGCAGCTATTTCAACAGCCGAAAGCAATTTGTTTACAGATATTGAGCGTTTTTGATCTGCTAGATTCTGCTCATTTATTCTTGTGGCTAGTCCTGAGTACTTAAGTAAGAACAGACGATGATGTTCTCTCCTTATACTTTGCCCACTTTTCTTTGCCAAAAAATAAGAGCGCATCACATCTCTGTTCATATGGTATGTCCATTTTAATCGTCTCCTTGGTTGTTGAACCTCTGCTTCTGGCACTGGTTGTATTAGGCCATCTACCTCCGGAGGATGTAGTGGTGCTGGATCATCACAGGTTGAGGAAGAACATCTATTGCCACTGCTTGTTCATGTGACGCGGCTTCCTGTAACTGCTGTCCATTGCCATGGTTTTTCCACTCCAAATCAACCTGCTGTTTAATCTTCATTGCTCGATCTTCTGATATGAGTAGATTAGACCTGATGTCCTTCACCTTAGCGATAAGATCTCTTAGTGCGACTTTCTCTATTTGAGGATACTTTGCGGCAAATTTCGTTCTAAAATTTTGTCCTTTTTTGCGTGAGGTTTCTAACTTCGCACTTTCATAATAGAGACGCATTAATTCCTCATTCATGGTGGTATCTCACTTGATGCTCTCCCACGGTATTTCTATTGAAGTGGTTGGCTACAAATAGCTAACGGTAGCCAAAGCTTCCTCAGCAGACACAGTTGATGTTTCACTGCTTACCGTATGTCGCAGATGTTCTTGCTGGCCAGCTGTTTGATTAGTGAGATCTGCCTGACCATCTCGCAGCTCACCATCACCACCGTCCCGCATGCTGTGGCCCCCAGCGGTGGCTCCAGGGGCGCCCCGACGATCCTCGGGTAGCTACAAGCGTTTCCAAATTTTTAAAATACTCTCCATTATTATTTATGGGTTTTGGTGTTCCTCTTAGTCACTTTCCTCTTCGTTCTCTGCCTGTCTGAAATGGGAAACCCTGTCAGTAGCAATGCTACGGCCAACATAGCCGTCAAATTCATGAGAGGAAAGCTCAAGCCCTACCGCGACGTCAACGCGAGAACACCTTCGGCAGGGTTATTATATGAGAAGTTGTAGGCTCCGGAAGCTATGATCATGGTTCTTTAAAGCAACCAATCCCGACGCAACTGGAACGTGTACGTCATCCGCTTCTGCTCCTTCTGTCCTAGAAGGTAAGCAAGAGCGGGAAATTTACGCGAGATAACATCGGGCAACACTGTTCCTTGGAGTCAGGTCTCTAGCCGCTGATGATCTTACGCGGCAGACGGGACAGTTGGAGATGAAGTTTCACCTCTGGATACTTTTTTAGAGCTACCAATTATTATTTTTTTTTTTCAAACTTTTTCTCGGGTGAACCCGGTTTTTCGTCATAGCCACGGACTAAGTCAACTGACTGATGAGATGAGGATGTTATAAGTTATTTTAATACGATGTTTGAAATCATTTGCGATGATGTTTTAGGTACAAAATTAGGTGCATGGTGTAGTTTGCAGTTTGTCTTCACCGCTGTTATCCTTACACAGCGGCCGTGAGTGTTGGAGGTGACAACAGTCGCCTCTGGATGCTTTCTTAGAGCTACCATGCTACCAATTATTATTATTATTTATGTGAGAAGTTGTAGGCTCCGGAAGCTACGATCATGGTTCTTTAAAGCAAGCAATCCCGACGCAACTGGAACGTGTACGTCATCCGCTTCTGCTCCTTCTGTCCTAGAAGGTTAGCAAGAGCGGGAAATTTACGCGAGATAACATCGGGCAATACTGTTTCTGGGAGTCAGGTCTCTAGCCGCGGATAATCTTACGCGGCAGACGGCACAGTTGGAGATGAAGTTTTACCTCAGGATACTTTTTTAGAGCTACCAATCTTTGTAGAATGTTATGAGGAACAGTGTTGACGGACCAGATGAAGTGATCCCAGAAGAAGAGACTTTTGCATCGGGTTCGCGATGGAATGAGCCTGACGCTGGCAAGCCGGAATCTTGTTGAGCTGGCTAATAAATGAAGCTTTCATACCTCCAAGACAGCCGATTATGAGAATTGCAAGATGGACTTTGAAGCCTTGGTAGAGCCTGCTCAGCTGGAAAAGAAGTGCTTGATATTTCGCCCGTTTTCCTTCCTCCTTTGCCGTGATATTACCATCGGCTGGTGCCGAGAATTCAGTCACGTAAATGATCTTGTTCTTCAGATCTTGGAGGACAATATCAGGCTTCGTAGCACTGATACGTTGAGTGGTGGAGAATGAGAAATTCCAGTAGATCTTACACTGATCATTCTCCACAACGGACTCGAGTTCCCCCTGGGCGTATGGCAAGACGGGCAATAGATCAACACCATATAAGTGCCTCAGATGGTAATATAACACTTTTAGAGCCGCATTGTGTCTCTCTATGTACCCGTATCGTGCATATTTTGAGCATCCACTGAGAACATGTCCAAGTGTTTCTGGCTCTTGCTTGCACGCTCGGCATTTGGTATCGCCTACAGGTATATTCATTATGCGCTCGCGGTAAACTAAGGTGTCAATAACACCATCTTGAAAGGCAAAAAGAAATCCCTCAGTCTCCGATTTTAATCCAGCAGACTTGAGAAACATGTTTGACAGACCCATCGAGAGCTCTTCTCTACGTATAATGCCGTAGAATTTACCATGAAGGGGCTTGTCAGCATGTTCTCTTAGTAGAAGCGTATGTTCTGCTTCCTGTACACGACTTTTGAGCACCAAAGGTGTTATTGATGCTAGGCCATGTGTAGTGTCGCTGGAATCAAATGGGAGGCCAAGCTCCTCTGCGGCACGATATAGAAACGCCGCAGCATTGACGACTTCATGTTGATGTACTAGTCGCATAAGAAAATCTGTGCTATTTAGAACTGAGCAGGCTGTAGCCAGAACCGTTCTGCGATGAAGACACTCTAAGCTCAGCAAGCCTCTACCCCCTTTATCTCGAGGGAGGTATATTCGAGCAAGCGGCCGAGACTCTTGGCCTGAATTTTAACATCAGAAGTGAGGAAAGTGCATTACTCCATCTAGATGCTTCACTTCTAAAAGCCGAAGTAAGGAAAGCAGAGGTTGAAAAATTTCACCAAGAGCACGCTGAGTACCTAGAACACATACTGTCGGGGTGTCCGACCCACGCAGGATCAAAGTATATCTATAGACATAATGCGGCTCTGAGAGTGCTTTATTACCATCTTTGTCGCTCTTACGGCGTTGGTCGCTACCCTGCCCTGCCGAACGCTCCAAGGGAGATAGAGTCAACTGTCCAAAACGGGCAGTGCCAAATTTTCTGGAACGACGATTTTCGGACAGCAGTCTCCGTTGCACACTCGAGGCCTGAAATCGTTCTCCAAGACTTCGAGAAACGAACTATATTCGTGATCGAATTCTCGGCTCCGTCCGAATATAACATCACTGCAAAGGAGAAAGAAAAAGGGGAGAGGTATCAAGACCTTAAAAGAGAGCTACAACGACTGTACCCAAAATATTCGGTACAAGTAATTGTCCTTGTGATAGGAGCTCTCGGAGGTGCGAAACTATCACTGGTTCGTAACCTTAAAGCCATACCCGCATGCCAAAAATATGCCAAGGCACTTGCGAGATGGATGCACAAAGCTGTCATCCTTGGAGCGCTTCGTCTCCTCAAGACACACGAGGGTTTCGCTGGCCTGTCTTTGTCATTTCATCGTGTCCTGTGACCACCCATCTCACGGTTGTGAGACGTGGCCATAAGTCGACAGAAGCGCTATACGACACCTTAGCGCTGGAAAGACCTATACATACCTGGGCGTGCCACAGAGCTGCATTCAGGATGTGTCATCTATAAAGGATACTCTCCGAAGCAGATACAAACGTCTCATCCGGCAGATTTGGTCTTCCGAACTGTCAGCGAGGAACAAAGTATCTGCAACGAACATGCTTGCCGTCCCGCTAGTACTCTATTCATTTGGAGTGGTTCCATGGACGAAGGACGAGCTCAGATCCCTTGATATCGGGTCACGAAAGGTTATGCACATGAACAAAAGCATACACCTCAAATCTTCTGTTCCGCGACTCTACATCTCACTCCATCAAGGTGGTCGCGGAATACTGAATCTTGAATGTCTTCACAACAGGATTATTCTGGGTACAGCACATATAGTCGCAAATGGACGAGATCCTCTTCTTAAAATGGTCAGGAATCACTAAGAAGTGGGTAAAGGAGCGTTTCTGTACAAAGCAGCGGAGGAGGCTGCTGAAACACTCGGCCTTCACTTCAATATCAGGGGTGAGCAAAATGCATCAAATCTTATCCATCTCGAGTACTCACTCCTGAAGACCCGGATTAAGAAAGCACAGGGGAAAAACTTCCACGAACAGACCCTCGACAAGAGGGTGCACGGCATCTTCCACAGAAATTTCGAGGATCAGTCGATGTCGTATGAGCTAACGTTTGCTTTCCTTAAATCACCTTGATTGAAGTCGGGCACGGTGGGTTTCATTTTGGCAAATCAAGACGGTGTCATTTCCACTCTAGCATACCGTCGCTACATTTTGAGCCAAGATATTCCCGATGATAGCTGCAGAGCGTGTCATGCACACCCCGAGCATCTAGGACACATACTATCTAGTTGTCCAACTAATGCGGGAACGACCTATATCCAAAGGCACAATGCGGCTCTAAGAGTGCTTTATTACAATCTCTGTCACTCCTACGGCATTAGCCCTAATACCACTCCGCTCAACGCTCCTAGGGAAATAGAGTCAATTCTCGAAAATGAGAAGTGCCGCATATACTGAAACTTCATATTCTCGACAATTGTTTCTGTTGTGTACTCAAAGCCTGACATAGTTCTCCTTGACTTCGAGAAGCGAACCATGTTTGTTATCGAATTTTTGACACCAGCTGACAAAAACATCATAGCTAAGGAGAATGAAAAGAAAGAGAGGTATAAATACCTTATAAGGGAGTTGCGACGGTTATAGCCGCAATATTATGTTAAGCTGACCGTCCTGATCATCGGCGCTATTGGAGGTGCCAAGCTTGCACTAGTGAGTAGCCTGAAAAGCATCCCTGCGTGTCAACCAAATTCTAAGACGCTTGCGGGGAAGATGCAGAAGGCGGTCGTCCTTGGGTCGCTCCTTGTCCTCAGGGTGCACGAGACTTTTGCCGGATTATCATATTGAATCCGTCGCAGACTGTAACCACCTATCTCACGGTCGTTAGACGTGGTTACAGCTGAAATTTTACCGCGATTTTGCTGGGAGTGGGTGCAGTTTTTCAGATTAGCACTCGCTCCCAGCGAAATCCCGCGGTTTTCCTTATGACAAACTTTTAATTTTATATATGTATAATTCAAAAAGAGCGTTATACTGATTGTAAAATTACAATTGTTTTGGTATTTTTATGTAAACAGAGAAACAGGGACATGTGATTTTTCTAACCTCAAACCATGCAATCTTGATTTTTTATATAATGATGCAGTTAAAGAAGGGAAACAATGGCATTTGCAAATGCCCTACCGTTACCGGACTGTAACACTGAAGGTGCTTGAAGTAGAGTGAAAATTTGAATTAAATTAAGGCTACATCTTCTGCTCCCTTAGATTCCAGCGCTTGTAGTACTACAAATTTCGTTAGATGGTCCTGGTAAACTAGAATAATGTTAGTTAGATGATATCTTTGCTGTTTTTTCGAAAGATATCGTTATTAA
>CAKNYM010051073.1:0-13252 GCA_932195095.1 Andricus curvator
GGGGTCTCCGCTTGTCTACCGGGGGATCTCCACTTGTCTACTTCGGGATCTCCGCATGAGAGAGATGAGCTGCGTTAATCCGCTCTCTAATGATTATTCTTTCGGAAGAATATGCTAAATACATCAGTCAAGTTCAATAATTTTCAACTTAGCACTAGATGAAAAATGTAACATTTGTAGGTGTATATGATCTTGTAAATCAAAGAATTTTTTATTCAAACAAAAAAAAAAGATATGAAAGGTTCAAGTATAATTTTGGCATTATTCCTAAATTATTAAATCAAATGCAGCTTATTTTCTACATGATGCATCATTTTTTTAAACTAATCTTCAATCACCCTTAAAACTAGCTAACAAAGAGAATACTTAAAAAATTTACTACGTATTTCAAGTATTCTTTTTTACGGTGTTCCTCGTAAATGAAATTAAAAAAATAATGCCCTGAAAATTAAGCAGTTTTAAATTAGAAGCTTCAGAAAAACTAAACCTTTTAGAATGGCACATCCAAAACTGTATACATTTTTCTACCAAAATGTAGAAAAAATACCAGTCAAAAAGTAAATTCACTCTCATTGCCCGGGGTTCCCCATCCCAAAAAAAATTATTTGCCAGCCCAATAGTCTCTCTCTGGAAAAATCGGATGGCTTAAACAAAATTAATCTAGAGACAATTTAAAGCACTCTCTATTCCACTTAAAACTAGTACAAAAATAAATAATGCAAATACAAAAAAGTATGATGAGCCCGAATGAAAAAAAAACCCTCTAATTTCTTAGAAAAAATACTTAGAAGTCAAAAATTGTCTTCCTTTTTTGTGTCTCAACCGATAATGACTGTTGTAAGTCGCTAGTTTCTTAAAATTCTTTTTACATAAATTACAAGTCCATGTTCTTTGACTTTTTGGGTTCTCATTCGACAATTCTGGACCGCCTGCAACTCCGCTTAGATTTTTCTTGTTTACATCATCCGGTACCGGACGAATTATATAATTGGGTGGGAAAGAACGCAGTTTTAATTCTTTGATTTGTGACTCTGGCAGCCAAACACTCTGATTGTCGATTATTACATTCATGTAAGCCGGAATGTGTAGAGGGTCATGGCTCCTTTTCCTGAAACACGAAAATTTCATCAGTAAGTCTTAATTTTCAAAAAAGGAGAACCCGAACCTGAACCATTTTTGTTTCTCATATTTCCTTTTTCTTCGAAAACTTCAAAACAACTTTTTTTGCTCTATTAAGATACACATTCCTTAAAATATTCTTAACAAATAATCAGATTTTAAGGATTTTATAAAAATTTATAGAATTGATAAAAATTTGTAGAAGAACAATAACTATGTTTTATTATTTACATGTCTTTACAATACTTTCTTTGAAAAGCACAAGGGAATGAACAGTGAAAATAGTATTTAGCAAACTTTAAGGATACATAAATAAAACAAATGAAAAATAAAGCAATACAATCGTTGAGTTTTGGTAACTAACAAAATTAATTAAACGCTAGTCAGCTTACACTTATAACCATTTTCTTTTTAATTATTTCATTTGATTTATAACGAAAGTCAGTTATTCTAATGTTCTTTTTTATAATAAAACACCATATTTACAGTTAAAAAACTTGAATTTTTCTTATTAATCGTTGATCGCCTTAAAACCATGCATTTTTCTCATGTGAATTGAGAGTCCGCGATTCGACTTACACTTTTTTTTGCATATAGGACATTTCGCTTTGCCCATCAGTTCTTTGTGACTTTTTGCAATATGATTCAGCAATGCAAACTTGGTTGAAAATAGAACTTTACAGTCTTTACATGAAAAAGTATACATTTTACGGCTAAGTTCGCGAAGTTTTGACTTTTTTTCTGAAATGAGATGTTTTTCAATATGCTTAGAGAGGCGATTTTGATTCACGAAACTTTTCTTGCAGATATTACACTTTAATCTATTTTTTGGATTGTTAACGATTTTATGAACGGGTTTCTTGCTTCTTCTTCTGCAATTTGCTTCGCATTCTTTCATATGTGCCAGAAAATCTCCGGTAAGTTTATAACGATTTTGACACTTGTGACAATGGAGATTACACGAGATATTTTCATGAAAAATAACTGCATGATTTCTTAATCCACATTTGGTGATGAAGAAAGTTTTGCATAAATCGCACTGAAGGTTCTCCCTTATCTCTCTTTCCGAGATTCTCGAATACTGTTTATTTTTAAAGGAGGAAAGATGATTTTCGAAATCGAAAGTAGTTTTGAAAATCATATCACAGAAGTAGCAATCACACTCGAGATCCTCAAAACTGTCCGACTGTAGAAAAAGTCGAGGAGCCCTTTTCGTTTCGAATTTCGAAGAAAGGTATTGATAATCTTTGCATTTCTTTTTCTGCAATCTGATTTCTTCCTCGTAGAAGTCGAAGTTTTTCTGGAGTTTTAGATCTTCAAGTCGATGCATTTTGATCCCAGGCTGCTGGTATTCTTCCTTCAAAGGATTTAAGACAATTTTGATTGGAGATTCATCAGCTTCAGCAAATTCACTTCTTTCGTCGACATACAAATCTTCAATGTGATACTCCATCTTGATTAGGCTAGTTGGTTGATCCCTAGAAAAATAAGAATTTAATTAGTGTAATTTATGACAGTATTGAGACTACAAACCCAAAATCTGATTTTGCTGTTTACATTTCTAGTTTAATTGGCGGAATAATGTTTTTTTAAATTAAAATAAAACGCAATCGGCTTACAGGGATTATTAGAGAGCGGATTACCGCAAGTGTAAAGTTAGCTGACGAGCGCAACTCGGCTTTCACATGCGGAGAGATCTCTTTGCGCTTTCACATGCGGAGAGATCCCCTTGCGCTCATCCGCTTTCACATGCGGAGAGATCCCCTTATGCTCATTCGCTTTCACATGCGGAGAGATCCCCTTGCGCTCATCCGTTTTCACGTTCTCTAGTGATTATTAATTAATTATTATTTATATAATAATAAATTTGAAAAGAATTGGAATTTTTGTATTCAGTCATAAACCAATTTTCAGGATTCATATAATTTTATTTCAGATTGTAACTGTTCCAATTCGAAAACTTGGGAATTCAAGTTACACAGAAAAATAACAATTCAAAAGCCATTTAATTATGTCTTAATTATTTATATAATCTCCACTCTTGGCCTTTTTCGTACTTAGGCGACAATTTTTAAATTTCGGAATTGATTTCCGAAATTTTTCACGAAACTTGAATCATTTAATTGGACTGCAAGATTCGTACCTGCTTTATTGATTTTTTTTAAAGGGATAAACTCTGTTCATTGTCAGGTTTTTCAAAAGCTGATCAATTAGAAAGTAAATAAGAAGACTAATAAAAGAAAGAACATTTATTAAAAGCTTACAAATTGGACAGATGTTTCAGTAAGTAATCTTCAGTTTTTTTTTCCATCGATCAAAATTTTCTATTTCTTCACAAAATTCATGGAAGCATCCATTTTTATGAGCACAGAAACTTCCAGGTACCTAAAAAATATAATTCGTATTTTATTCATGTTTTTGATTTGTAATTGCTATTATTAATTAGGTTTTACTTACATTTTTTTTAGGAAATTTCATCAAAAGCTTTAATTACATAAGTGTAAATATAGGTTTTCTAATAACAGTAATCAAAAATTTCTATAAATTTGGATCGAATTTTAAATACACTGAGATATAGGGAATTTTCCATCTCATGGCTTCATCAGAAGCAATTAATGAATTTTAAAATCTAATAATAAATTATTAATGACTAAAATATACAAAATACAGAGAATACTAAAAAAAATATAAATTCACAGATATTTAGCTATTCGAAAACAATAAAAAAATTCTGCAACTTTAAACCCTGATAATTAGACCAAAAAAGATTCTGTAAACAACAAAAAAATCCTTTTTTTATCAAAAAAACGTTCATTTATTGTAGCTGTTTTCCAATTGTATTTACAGTCTCGAAAACAATTATGGAACATCCTTCAGTTGTGAATAAAAAAAATCTATTTTGCTTTAGCCATTTTCGATGCACAAATCGCTTTCTATAATGGACAGTAATAATAATTATGAGTTACTTTACAAGCTTAGATTATAAAACATAAACGGCGTAGAAAAAAAATTACTTTCAGTACGTCATAAATTTTTAGAAAATGGACAGTTTATAGATAAAAAAATATTTTTGTCATACAAGCTTCCAGCTCAAGCTGGATATATACTTAATTTAAAGACAATATCAAAAGCTTTTTGGAAATCAGAAATACTTAAAAATTGTAAACAGTTTTACAATTTATGTCAAAGTTCTCAGAAATTTTGTTTTGATTAAACCGGGGTTATTCTAAGCCAAATTTTGTAAAACGAGATTTGGAAAGGTTGGAAAAAGTGTTTTAATACATACCCTCAACTGGGGTAATTATGCACCATTCGGGGTAAATATGGATCAACTTTTATGCCAAGAAACATAAATCTCTCGCTGCCTACACTTTTTCCCCATTTTTGTTTGCCTTTTATTTATTAAAATGTTTAAGTATTCAATTCCCTTCTAATTTGTTTAGTCATGCAAAAATAAATGAGAAGTGAAAATAAAATAGAAAAAAGTGTAGGCAGCGAGAATCGAACCCGCAACCATCCGGCTCCAAACTCGACACGCTACCGCAGAGCTACTTGGACAGTTGAAAGATTTATTTTTCTAACCCATAGGACCAGCGCCGAAAACTTTAAAGTCGTTTTTCTCGAGACTGGCCCACTATTAGATCCTACGAATTTTACAATTTTACTCTAGGGTCATGACCTTTATTTACAAAAACTATGCATCCATATGGTCCATATTTACCCCGGTTGGTACACTATTTCTTACCAGATCCAAACCTAAATTTGCCAACAAAAAATAATTCTGATTTCTCAAAAAAAATGAAGCGAACGTCAGTGTTGACTCTTCAGGATGAATAACTGATTCTCCACCGACCGCTATAGTTTTTGCAAAACATTTCTGGCGAGATCAGCGATTGGTGTTGGTGTGACGAGAGGAGGAAGAGGGCCAGGATGATTCTTCCTGTGCCTGAGGAGACTCGACCTCTGCGTGAAATCCTCATTGCAAACATCACACTTGTAGGGCCTGATGCCGGCGTGAGTCAGAACATGTTGGTAAAAATTACTTCTCGATATGAAGACCTTCTCGCAAACAGTGCAGGTCATTCCTGGCTTGTGCTTCAATTTGTGGTTCATTAATTGACTCGGTCCCGGCAGTTCAAGGCCACATTCCTGACACGTGTAGCGTTCTTTGTGCATCAGAAGATGATTATCAAGTTTAGTCTTGCTGCGGAACTTCTTGAAGCAGAGATGACAAGGAAAGTCGATGGACTTGCGGTTTCGCTTCTGGTGTCTCCACTCATGACCCTTGACGTCCTTGACTGCTTTTCCGCAAAAGCGGCAAATCTGGATGTTGCACATGTGTGCCCTGCCAATGTGAAGCAAAAGATCGAGCTTGAGTTTGTACCTCTTGCCACAATGGTCGCACATAAATTTGGCATCCACGGTGCTATGAACCCGGACGTGATGCTGCTTCAGTCCTTCCTCTCGTTTGTACTTCAGATGGCAAATGGAACATTCAAAGAAGAAGTCACTACTGTGGGTCTTTCGATGTTCTTCAAGGACTCGTGCGGTGAAGTAGGACCTTCTGCACATGTCACATCTGTGAGGTCTTTTGTGAACAGCTCTCACATGCCTCTCGACTCTTTTCTCATCCTTGAAACGCTTCTCGCAGAATGGACAAGTGTCCCGAAGTGTGTGGAGCACTTGGTCCACATCGGGTTCAATATTTGCAGAGGCTACTTTCGCTTCCGTTACGAGGTCAGCCTCGTGTTTTATGTCCATCTTGCTCTCGGAATTCGGGGTGTTATAGGGTTTTCTGTACAACGATATCACTGGGACTGTCTTTTTTATCTCTCTCCGTGGGTTTCGTCTCACCTTCGTTGCGTTTGTCGTCCTTCTTCTGAAACACGGACAGACTATAGTCAGTGAATGAAATTTAATCTTTAGGCAGACTTGTCTCACAGAGATTGTACTAAGGGAAGCAGAAGACTAGCTTTGTAGAAGTCGAGGGAAGTGTCGGCAGAAGATTAAATTAGGAGGCAGGTCGAAAAATATTTGAAATCGCTGTGATTTGAGTAATTTGAAATGATTTTCAGAAATTGAAAGCAGAAAGATAGCTGAGATAATGTTCTTCACGAGTGTGAATGTCAAATCCATCAAGAAAGTTAATCAAAGTCTTTATAGGTTTCAGGAAACATGATTTATGTGAAATTTGCCTTTCTCTAAACTCGATGAAGATTTCCTTTATATTCAAGTTACCTATTTCTTCACAAGTTTCATAATAAAAATAAAATACCTGCAATAGAAAACTTACTATGAACAAAATTGTTTTATAAAATTATCAGATAATCCAAAATTTAGGAAAATATTCTAAATGAAGGTAAAAAATTGTCTTTGCATTGCATCATTTGTTGTAAATATTTGAATTTAATTATTCAATGTTCATCATTCTTAACTAAACATGGCTTAACTTAAACTACGATTAAACCTAAATTCTACATTTTTCGATGTTAAAATTAATGGAATCACATGCAATAACTAATAAGATTCAAATACCATTAGGTGAGACAAAATTTCGAAACATGTAATGTTTCAAATCGAAAAACATTTAGAATAAAAACTCTTCGTAAAATCTGAAAAATATATATTCTAAATTCTTATTTTAATCGCATTTATCTAAAATAATGTTCATACTTTCCTTTAAAATATATAACAACATCTTAACTTCTCCTCCTTTTTGAAATTTTTCTTTCAACAAATTTTTTTTAATTTTAATTTTGTTAACAAAAAAGAAAAGTCATTTCGATACGGTGGCAGTGAAAAAAATTATAATACTTCAGATAAATATTCCATAATTTTTTGAGTTTTTTCTTGATTGACAAACTATAAAAATGGTTCTATTTAAAACTGTGAAATACTCACAAATTTTTTTTTTATGTTACCGTAAAAAAATATCTGGAATTTTCATTGCCACTTTAGGAAGCACAATACATTTTTTCATATTAATTTTTTCTCACAAATTTCGTAAAGCTTTTTTCGAAATAAATAACAAACTTAAAATAACCGGTAAGCTGCTACAATCGTTTTTTTAAATTTACTTTACGTAGCAATAATTTCCTTAAGGGGGTTGAATCGAGTGGCAAAAAGTGCCAGTAAAAAAGTCTTTCGAGTTAAATCATATTTTTTTATAGAATTACATTCAAAGAATTAGAGCGTCCAGGTGGAAAACTATTTCACCGGAATTTTCGACTATTTAAACTCCTACAATTTAATTTAACCTTTAAGTATGGTCGAGCGGCCTCACAGACCACACTGGCGGTCTCACAGACCACACTAGCGGCCTCACAGACCACACTGGTGGTCTCACAGACCACATAGGCGGTCTCACAGACCACACCATGCTTATGATATGTGGGTCTCTCCCCTACTGGTTTAAAAGATTATTAATGATAAAAAATAATAATTTCTTACATATTCCAACAAAAACTTATTTACTTATTTAATGAGATATAAAAATACAAAGCGGTCTGTGAGACCTCAGGTCCATGTTGTGCAAAAATGAAACCACGTCCATACTTAAAGGTTAAAATTTTGCACATAATAACTAAATCGGGTGCTAAAAATATGTCTTAGTTCAACACGACTTCTCTATTCTTTTATGGAGTAAAAATGATTTTTCTGCTGGTGACAATTGCAATCATAAAGTGATTTATGGATTTACATTGAGCACAGAGGAATCTCACGATAGCGTGACTTTGAAAATCGCCGTAAACTTGATGTCTTCGTCGATTTTACCAATTAATTATCAATTCTCTGATTACTTCCAAATGTGTTTTCTTTCCTCCTGTGCTTTTTTCTACTTTCGTTTGAGACTTTGTCTAGGAAGATCTCAAAACTTTGGATACTTTGAAAATGATAATCAAAGAAAGGAACATTATTTTGAATCTTAAGAAAAATTAAAACTGAAATCACTTCGCTTACTAGTTCTAGCAATACCTCAAATTCGTAATTTCTTTTCCTAAGCTTTTCATAAAAAATATACTTGAAATTAAGTTTCTGATAAAGTGGCTCTTGATTCTTAGAGAATATGTAAAAAACATATCCCACAAGGGGAACCTACAACCTTCGGATTTTTTTTCGGATTCATATTCCTCCCAGTAATAGGTCATTAGCAAACTTGTAATAAGCTAAAGTAATAAGATGAGCTTTTCTTTGAATTGAAATATTAAAAAATTGGCCAAAAATGCCACCGGGAGTTTGGTAATGAAAGTTTGGTAATGAAAGTTTGGTAATGGAAGTTTGGTAATGAAAGTGTGGTAATGGAAGTTTGGTAGTGAAAGTGTGGTAATGGAAGCTTGGTAATGAAAGTCTGGTAATGAAAGTTTGGTAATCGAAGTTTGCTAATTAAAGTTTGGTAATGGAAGTTTGGTAATGGAAGTTTGGTAATGACCAATTACTGGGAGTATGATTCCAAACAAAATTCTGAAGGGTGTAGATTCCCCATGTCAATAGCAAAAGAAAAGATCGCTAACGCAGACAACGAAATCATCAAATATATAAAATCTATTTATTTGAAGGTCTTGCACCAAATACATAGGCATCAACGCGCTCTAATCCTAAATAACGAAACTTTTTCATCTAACTACTTAATCAGCGATCAACCTTAAAATCAATATCATTACGTTTAACATCACTCTCACCGATACCAAGTCTCTCATCAACATAATCACTTGCGAACAATTCATTAATCAAAGAACTTTGCAAGAACTTGGAACAAAATACTTAGGACGAAATGCGTTTCAGATTATCTAACGTCTTTAGAAAAAATAATATCAATTTCAGCACAAGTCCAGCTCGTTAAACACAGGTCGACTTTTGATGAGCCGTAAGATTCCCCTGGCAGGAAAAGCCCCGATGACAAATCTGGCAAACATAGGGTCGCTCGCCAGTGTGACCACGTCTGTGAATCGTCAGGGTCGATCTTTGACTGAAGGCCTTGGGACACTGATCACACTTGTAAGGCTTTTCACCAGTATGCACTCGTCTGTGCATCCTCAGGTTCTCCGAGTCCGTAAAACCCTTTCCGCAGATGTCGCAGACGTAAGGTTTTTCTCCCGTGTGGATCCTCCTGTGTTTCTTGAGATGTTCCGCGCTGCTGAGACTCTTGCCACAGTAATCACAGAGATAAAGCTTTGTTGGGTTGTGGCTCTCTTTGTGTCTGAAGAGAGACCTCTTGGTGGCGAGGACACGTCCGCAGATGTCGCAGGCGGTGCTCGTCACTTTGTTGGCCTTCATTTCGGGATGCATGCGTCTGCAGTGGGCCGAAAGCTGCCGCCTGAGGTAGAAGGCATTCCCACAGACTTGGCACACAAATGGCTTATCACCGGAATGGATGTTGTAGTGTTCTTGGAGGTCAATTGCTTTTCGGAAGCGCTTGTCGCAGTCATTGCACTTGAAGGGTAGGTCGGCCTTGTCCGTGTGCCGCATCATGTGAATACTGAGAGCTGCCAGGACGGTAGTTTCGTAGTCGCACTCCTTGCACATATAGCTGGGGTAGAAGTGGGTCTTCTCGTGTCTCGTCAGGTCCCGAAAGAGGCGAAACTTCTTCGGACAGTGTTTGCAGGTCAAGTCGCCAACTGTGTGACGCAAGAGGTGTTTCTGATAGTTGCTCTTGTGTCGGAAGACCTTGTTGCAAGTCTTGCAGATAAACTCGACTTCTGTCTTCTCTTGTTTGACCTCCACAACTGGTCGACCCCCTACTTTTCGACCCTTGCGACCGACGTGCTTCTTCATATGCTTCCGCAGATTCATATAGGTACGGAAGACCCGACCGCAGTGGGCGCATGTGTTTTTTCGCTTACCCTTGTGCTCCACGTCGTGGTTGTCGAGTAGCTTCTGCGACTCAAAGAACACACCGCAAATGGAGCAGTGATAGGCTAGGGGAAGGTCCTCGTCGTTAAGTATTCCTTCGCTGAACTCCTCCTTGATTTCACTACCTTTCGTCTTCTCCATCTCCTCGCTGAGACTCTCCTTCGTTTCTGAATGGATTTCCGAGACCTTCGATGGCGGCATCATTTCCGGAATGGCGTCTTTCTTCATCAGATCGAGCTTCGCTAACATTGCCATCGGGTAATACTCATCAGGAAAGGTAAGGTGGCTGTATCTGAAATGTGAAAATTCAAGGACTACATCAGTCAGTGCCCTGAAAAATTTCGATCGCTGTTGCAATTTTTTTTTTGCTCTCCATTTCTCATTCTTTGACAATTCGACCTCGTTATCCACAGAATTGCACTGATTTGCAGCCTGCAAAGTAATTTCACGGTCAATTTGGCAGTGCGTGAGAAATTTAGGTAGGTGAGTTTGGGCTTTTTTATGCGATACACAGAGAAAAATAATGGCACTGAATCGACGAGTCGATAGTCAAATTACAACAAATGGATCTTGTCGTATCTACATAAATAATAACCAATTATTTTTCTCTATGTTCAAATTTGCATTATTCGAAGTAAGTGCATGCGTCATGTTTCCTGTTTCATATTCAAATCTTTTATTTCTTATAACAGTACATGACACAGTTACAGGTCTCGTTTAAGACGATAAAATGTAAATATCGATACAATGGTTTGTAAAAAAATAAGCGTTCTTCAAACTTGAAAACACCATAGTCTTAAAAAAAATCACAAGTCAGTTGTATTTATAAATTTATAAATACTTGATTTTTGTTTAGTAATCGCTTTTTATTAAGTCTTTTCTTCGATATAGCTAGAATATTACTCTTTATATTCCATTCTGGAATGTAAAAGTTGTGCGAAAAAAACACTCAATTCATTCAAACAGAATATGAAAAATCTTTCAGTTAGCTCGTATAACATTTCAATGAAAAATACATGCACTTTGCACTGATTGTGATACAGTTAGTTAATACACATAAAAAAGTGTATTAATTAAAAACATAGAAAGTATAATCATGCTAAACCACATCAAATCTAATGGCACGTCAGCCTAATTAAAAAAAAACAAGTAAATGTATTTGCAGCACCGGAAGTCTTTGAATTTTCAATCAGCACTTTACGCAAATATCAAAATCATGCAAAAATATCACGTACCATCTAATTTTTCAACTTAAAATCTAAACTTTAAAAAAATATCTTACTCAAAATCAAAATTTAAGTCAAGAGAATAAAATTTAATTTAGACTCATAGATCTTGTTGGTACAACAATAATTTTCCAGTTTCGATTTTTCAGGTAATACTGTCAAACTTTGGCTAAAATTATTTAATCCTTTGACTCAAATTTTGATGTTTCAGCTGAATTGTACTTTACAATGATGATTTATGATTTTTACAAATGTATTTATTACTCAATGATCACAACGAACCAGGGGCCATTACGAAACTTAATTTCATTTGTGGTTTTATAAAAAAGATGCCTTATAATTTCGCTTTCTCTTTAGAAAGGTAGCAAAAATATTTTTCATTTTCGTTCTCAGATAGACAATTTTTCAGCAGTATTTTTTGTTATTAAAAAATTACACGTTTTTCAAAACGTAATTTTTGAAAAAAATTCACTGTTTCATTAAGAATTTTTTCTAGTTATAAAATCAAGGTTCAATAAACTTTAAAATAGTTTATAAAAGCGAGGAAAGTAGCGTGGCTTGAAATATAAATTTCCGAAGATAAAATACGCTGGGGTCCTATTCTTTTTATTTTTACCTTAAAAGCGACTGTGCAAAATTTTGTCAGTCAACAAAAATTTGTCTAAATAATTCTGACTAAATTGCCAAGGAAACTCGAAAAAAATCATGTTTTTCTTGATTTAATTTAAAATTATTGGTTGAATTGAAAAATGGTTTAAATGGATGTTGTAGATCTCTATAAAGTACACCCTCTTTTTTCATTAAAACCTTTTTAGAAAAAAAAAAAATTAAAAAAAGATGAAAAATTAAAAAAAATTATATATATTTCTATATCATTGGCCATTTTTAACTTGACTCCATGAAAAATAAGAATCAAAAAGTTATCCAAAATGTCACGAAAATTTATTGAAAAAAATTCAAATTAAGATTTCTTTTCAATCCCTGGTGAAAAAAATTTTAAAAATAAGTACAAAAAACTAGAATCACTTTTACAAGTAATACAAATAAATAGGTACACTAAATTACAACAAAAATTATAGGAAATTAGAATTTTTGTCTATTATTTGGATAAATTTTTTATTTTTGTACACTTTCTTAAAAAATATTAAAATTACAATAAGATACGAAAATATATAAAAAATGACTAAATTCGTCAAAATAATAGACAAAAAATCTAATTCCCTATAATTTATTGTATTTATTTGTACTTTTCAGTAAAAATGGTTCTAGTTATTCGTAATTATTTGTAAAAAATTTTCCACCTGGGATTGAAAAAAAAATGTTATTTAATTTTTGAAAATTCACGAAATTTTTGATACTGAACAAGATTTACTCAATTAGGGGTTTTAATTGTCGAAAATGGTGATTTATATTTTTCATTAAGCTCATTAGTGAGAAAAAATGCCCACTGTTTTGGAAAAATAAAAAATAAATGGTTTTGGCTTTTTTCAACTTTTCTCGAGAAGGGTTGTTTGAATAAAAAAAAAAGTAATGGAACAAAAAAGATGTATTTCATAGAGATCTACAAATTTCATTTGAAAGATTTTGAATTTGAATTTGAAAAATGTTTTGACATTTTTTTCGACTGAAAAAATTTTACAGTTTCTTTTCAGGTAAAAAGGAAAATAATAGAAAACCAGGTTCAAATTTTACGCTAGGCCCTAAACTACAAGGAAATCTTGATTAGTTAATCTTTATGTATGAGCGTGCGGTCTCACAGACCGCCTCGGCGGTCTCAGCCTTTTTTCAACTTTTCTCGAGAAGGGTCGTTTCAATAAAAAAAGTAATGGAACAAAAAAGATGTATTTCATAGAGATCTACATTTGAAAGATTTTTAATTCGGATTTTCCAGCCAATTTTGGCAGAATTCAAAACATTTTTGTCGTTACTGAACAAAATTTTGCAGTTGCTTTTGAGGTAAAAATGAAGTAAGTAGAAAAACAGGTTCAAATTTTACGCTAGGCCCTAAACTACAAGGAAATGTTGAATATATCGATTAGTTAATCTTTAAGTATGGA
>CAKNYM010051073.1:13262-23942 GCA_932195095.1 Andricus curvator
AAAAGTAATGGAACAAAAGAGATGTATTTCATAGAGATCTACAAATTGCATTTGAAAGACTTTTAATTCGGGGTTTCCAGGCAATTTTGGCAGAATTCAAAACATTTATTTTTTACTGAAAAAAATTTTACAGTTGCTTTTGAGGTAAAAAGGAAAAGAATAGAAAACCAGGTTCAAATTTCACGCTAGGCCCTAAACAACAAGGAAATCTTGATTAGTTAATCTTTAAGTATAGGCGTGCGGTCTCACAGACCGCCCCGGCGGTCTCAGCCTTTTTTCAACTTTTCTCGAGAAGGGTTGTTTCAATAAAAAAAAGTAATGGAACAAAAAAGATGTATTTCATAGAGATCTACAAATTTCATTTGAAAGATTTTCAATTCGGGGTTTCCAGGCAATTTTGGCAGAATTAAATAACTTTTTTTTTTAATGAAAAAAATGTTACAGTTGCTTTTGAGGTAAAAAGGAAAAGAAAACCAGGTTCAAATTTTTACGCTAGGCCCTAAACTACAAGGAAATGTTGAATATCTTGATTAGTTAATCTTTAAGTGTGGACGTGCGGTCTCGCAGACCGCCCCGGCGGTCTCACATACCACGCCGGCGGTCTCACAGACCACACCGTCACAATTTTATTTTTCTGTTTCAAGGTATTTAAAACGCAAAATCTTTTCATCAAGTTACAGAGCCAGCTGTACTTTTAGTTTTGTCATTCACCTTCGAAATAATTATTATTTATGCATACAAATACTGAAAATTTTCGATATGTGAACAACGTAACGAAACTGGAAGATAATTCCGTCTTCTTTCTAAAATTGAAACTGAGTAGGAACAATTTCATCTCATAAAAAACCCGAAATAGCCAAAAATTTCCACTTCGTAAAACGTACATGACACAAAAGCCATTTCGGATTTCATTTTCGTTATGGCCCCAGTTACCTAAATTACGCTATACAACCGTGACCTCCACACTGTCTCCGCCATGAACTCTTTTGTGAACATTGAGTAAAGCTCTCGAGACGAAACACTTGTTGCACAGACTGCACTCATACGGCCGCTGGCCCGTATGATACCGCTTATGAATAACTAAAGTAGAATGTTGTGTAAACGATTTTCCACAAGTATCACAGCTGTATGGTTTTTCTCCAGTATGTGTTCGTTTGTGCACCACTAAAGTAGTCCTTTTATGAAACGCCTTTCCGCAAACGTCGCACACCAGCGACTTCTCGCCGCCATGTAGTCGTAGATGGTCCTGAAGAGATCCTCGCGAAGAAACCGACTTTCCGCAAAGGTGGCAGTCATATTTATTTTCTCCCGTATGGGATTTCACGTGGACCACCAGCGAGTTCTTGTAGGCGAAGGTCTTGCCGCAAAATTCACACTGATGCTTCACCGGCTTGAAGTTGGGATCGTGAATTTTCGAGTGGCGAACCAGGGTGTGGTTGTTCGGAAAAGATTTGCTACAGACATGACAAACGTGTTCCTTGGCGCCGTGTTTCACATTCATGTGGCCATGAAGTTCCGCATTTGTGAAGAAACCTTTGCTGCATATTCCGCAATGCCTGGTGTACTTTTCAAAGTGTCTTCGATGATGAGTTGCCAATTGAGAAGCTTGCACAAACGCTCGGCCACAAACATCGCAGACAAAATTACGCTCGCGTGTGTGAATTCTTCGGTGCACGGCTAATGTGTTTGTGCGCTTGAAGCGCTTACCGCAAACTTCACACTCGAATGGACGAACGTCGCTGTGCGCCACTAGATGTCCTTCGAATAGGTTCTTCGTTTTGAACTGCTTCATACAAATCCGGCACTGGTAGACATTCTTTTGCGAGTCATAACTATCTTGATATTCATCTCGATCTTCCTTAATCATTTGCTCTCTGTTCAGGGAATCGTTTGCAAATGAGGAAATTTCCAAATCCTTTTTGATCACCAGTTTCAGGTCGGTTTCAGCTATCTCTTCGGACCAGGATTGCAATTCATTGTCCGGTGATTTGTTATTATTATCCAGAGATTCCTCGTATTCCTGTTTCGACGTTTGTATACTTTCGTCCAAGACATTTGCAATCACATGGTGCCATCTGCAAATAAAACGGAAAACCTGGTCAGTCCGATAATCTTCTTTCTCCAATCGCAGAGGATTTAGAAACAGTTGGGGCTTACAGAACTTTACATTTTTTTTTTATTTCTTATTCAAACTTACCTCAGTTTAATCTCTACTAAATTATCGAAAAATATATTGAAATCAGAATTAATCTAATGAAGGGGAACTACCAACAATTCTAATATAAACAAGTATTCATATTTTAAATTTTTTATTAATATATGCTCTTGTTATAATTCACGAAGCAGATAATAATCTAGTAGATAAATATATGGACATTTCTGCGTCACACGGACAATTGTAAATAATTTATTTTTACTTCCTCCAAATTGAGGAAAATTTTATATTCTCAGGTTTCTTCCTTTTTTAATTTTATAGGCACGTCTACCATTTCAAATGGACTGAGTCCTATACAATCTTTGGAGTCCGCGATCAAATTCCTTCTACCAATTCTGGCTTCTTTTCTTCTTTTAGCCTCAGTTTTCTTATGTTCTTTCCAAAGCTCGGGATTTTTTTTTAATGAATCTCGATGAGCCTTCATGCGCTTTCTGTGCCTATTTTTGTCCTCTTCACCTAAACCTGCTGCTATCCGACGTTGCCTATAAAGTGCAGTTCTTTCCGCAGCAGTTTTTGGAATTTTAGTCTTTCCTTGTATCACTGGTGCCATCATTACCCTGTATAAAAAAACAGGCCATTTTAAAATAAAAGGATCACTACTCTCGCTCAAGTTTTCATGTCCGTGTTTTCGAAGAAATGTCCAAATATATTTAAACTTATACATTTTCGTACCTGATTATTTAATTAATGAATAATTAATCATATCGCTCTTTCTCATGACGCAAATTATTTATTTATCCGTTGCCGACTGTATGTAAGAATTTGTTTATGAACTAATCATAAATATAAAACAATGTATACATTTTTTAAATACTTTAATACTTAGTTTATAATTAAATCACAATCGAGAGAAAATTCTGATTTCACAGCTCACAATATCGTTCCTTATTCGTACAAAATTCGGAAGGCATAACATCAGAGATGGACATTAGTAGAATTAAATAATGGAAAATATAAATTATAGGAAATTAATCAACTTTTGGATGAGATAATATACTAAGCTCTGATTTCGAAAGATAATTTAGTAACATATTTTCTAAATAAATGAATGCGAATAATCAAAATTCCAGAATATATTAGGAAAGTTTAGAAATTTCAAGAAAATATTGGATATTTCTGAAATGCTATAAAACTCTGTTCGCATTTTTTTCTCGAGAAATTCGAATTTAGAAAGTTACAGAATATTCGGAAAAAATCGAGCATATTTCAGAATATACTAGAAGAGTCCAGAAATTTCTAGAAAATTTTGGGAAATTCTGAAATGTTCTAAAACTTTTTTTTAGCATTTTTTTTCTCTGGGATAGCCCAAACTAGAAAATTACAGAACTGCAAAATACTCGGGAAAAATCGAGAAAATTCCAGAATATACTAGAAAAGTCCAGACATTTTTGGAAAGTATTTGAACAGTCTTAACCTCGTTATTAGTTTTTTTTTCTTTTAAACAGTCGCATCTAGAAGATTACAGAATATTCCAGAATTACAAAATACTCTGGAAAAATCGAGAAAATTCAGGAATAAACTAGAAAAGTCCAGACATTAGTAGAAAATATTGTAAAATTGTGAAACGTTCTTAAATTTTTATTTAACAATTTTTCTTTGCGCCAGTCGCATCTAGAAAATTCCAGAATTACAAAATGCTCTGTAAAAGTCGAGAAAATTCAGGAATAAACTAGAAAAGTTCAGACATTAGTAGAAAATATTGCAAAATTCTGAAACGTTCTAAAAATTTTTTTTACGACAATCCAATCTAGAAAATTAGAGAATATACTAGAAAAATCCAGACATTAGTAGAAAATATTGTAAAATTCTGAAACGTTCTAAAACTTTTTGTTAATTTTTTTTACGGCAGTCGCATCTAAAAAATTCCAGAATATTCCAGAATTACAAAATACTCTGGAAAAATCAAGAAAATTTAGGAATATACCAGAAAATTCCAGACATTTGTAGAAAATATTGTAAAATTCTGAAACGTTCTAAAATTTTTATTTACAATTTTTTCTTTACGACAGTCGCATCCAGAATATTCCAGAATTATAAAATACTCTGGAAAAATCGAGAAAATTCCAAAATATATTAGAAGAGACCAGAAATTTCAACAAAATATTGGTATATTCTGAAATTTTCTAAAACTCTTTGTTAACATTTTTTTTCTTTGAGACAGACCAATCTAGAAAATTTCAGAATATACTAGAAAAGTGCAGAAATTTCTAGAAAATATTTGGAAAATTCTGAAATGTTCTAAAACTCTAATAAAAAATTTTCTTTGGAAGAATCGAATCTAGAAAATTACAGAATAATCCAGAAAAACACAGGAAAAGTCGCGAAAATTCAGGAATATACTAGAAAAGTCCAGACATTAGTAGAAAATATTGTAAAATTCTGAAAAGTTCTAACATTTTTTGTTAAAATATTTTCTTTACGACAGTCACATCTAGAATATTCCAGAATATTCCAGAATTACGAAATACTCTGGACAAATCGAGAAAGTTCATGAATAAACTAGAAATGTCCAGACATTAGTAGAAAATATTGTAAAATTCTGAAACTTGTTAACATGTTTTTTCTCTGAGACAGTCCAATCTAAAAAATTAGAGAATATTCCAGAATTACAAAATACTCTGGAAAAATCGAGAAAATTCAGGAAGAAACTAGAAATGTCCAGACATTAGTAGAAAAGATTGTGAAATTCTGAAACGTTCTAAAATTGTTTGCTAACATTTTTTCCTTACGACAGTCGTATCTAGAAAATTCCAGAATATTCCAGAATTACAAATTACTCTGGAAAAATCGAGAAAATTCAGGAATATACTAGAAAAATCCAGACATTTGTAGAAAATATTGTAAAATTCTGAAAGCTTCTAAAATTTTTGGCTAACATTTTTTCTTTACGACAGTCGTATCTAGAAAATTCCAGAATATTCCAGAATTACACATTACTCTGGAAAAATCGAGAAAATTCAGGAATATACGAGAAAAATCCAGATAATTGTAGAAAATATTGTAAAATTCTGAAAGGTTCTAAAATTTTTGGTTACAAATTTTTCTTTATGACAGTCGCATCTAGAAAATTCCAGAACATACTAGAATTACAAAACACTCTGGAAAAATCGAGAAAATTCCAAAAAATATTAGAAGAGACCAGAAATTTCAAGAAAATATTTGTTATTTTCTCTAAGACAGCCCAATCTAGAAAATTTCAGAATATACTAGAAAAGTCCAGAAATTTCTGGAAAATATTGGAAGATTCTTAAATTTCCTCAAACTATACTAAAAAATTTTTCTTTGAAAGAGTCTAATCTAGAAAATTACAGAATATTCCTCAATAAAAAAATGCTCAGGAAAAGTCGAGAAAATTCCGGAATATTCTAGAAAAGGCCAGAAAATTTGTCTAATATTTTAAAACGTGCTAAAAATCTTTTTTAAAATTTTTCTCTTTGACAGTCGAATCTAGAAAATTGAGAATATTTCAGAATTGTAAAAGACTCGGGAAAAATCCAGATATTTGTGGACAATTCTAGCACATTCTAGTAACTCATTAAATCTTCCAGAATAATGCAAAAAAGCCTTTTTTCATTTTTTTTTCTAAGTAAAGAACATTCCAGAAGTACAGAAAAATTTTTAAAAGTTCAGAAATTTCTACACTTGCAGAATTCTTCCAGAATAATCTAAAAGATTCCAAAAATATCCGAGAATATTCCTGAAAAAAAATTACAAAATATTCCCGAATAGTCGATTCACAGAATTTTCTTTAAATAATTTTTTTTTCTTATAATCCCAGAATATTCCAGAATTTTCACGGACATTCTAAAATATTGCACAGTATTGGATTGAAACTTATTGAATGTTAACATTTTTTCTACAATTGCAAAATGTTCCATACTTTTCTCACAGTTTAAAAAAATTAACAATTGTGTACATGTCCGTGGAAAATATCCAGATATTGAATCCTCTCTCAAAATTTTATTTATCCGTGCGTTATTGCATTCAGCGGTTCAAATATGATTTTCACAATATAAACAAAAGCTTAAAAATTGCAAAAATAATTAACTTGTTACGCTTCAATTTTTTCTTTTTAAAAAACAAGAATTTAACCTTCAAGTATGGATGGGCGGTCTCACAGACCACACCGGTGGTCTCACAGACCACACCGGTGGTCTCACAGACAACACCGGTGGTCTCACAGACTACGCTGGTGGTCTCACAGACCACAGCAGCTATTCTACCCATTTCTGTAGAACACTTTTGCACCGAAATTGTCATTTACTCTCGTTATGCGACTTCATATGTGAATTAAGAGATCCTTGCTGTGTGAACCTTTTTTGGCAAACTTTACATTCATAAGGACGCTCGCCAGTGTGTGTTCTGAGATGAACAATTAGATACTTCCTAACGCTAAATGCTTTCCCGCAAACTTCGCAGACATGTGGCTTTTCTCCCGAGTGTATTCGATTGTGAATCTGAAGATAAGTCTTGCTAGAAACCGATTTCCCACAAATTTCACACGCAATCTGATTTTCCCCAGTGTGAATCCGAAGATGGACTTTGAGGGCGGCTTTCCAGTAAGTTTCAAACTCGCAAAGATTGCACTTGTGCTTTTGCCGCTCTCCATGAGATTTCATGTGCAGGTTTAAATAAGCTGCACTTGCATAAGCAGTATTGCAGATCCTGCAGGGAAACGGTTTTTCACCCGTGTGCGTTAGCAGATGCCGTTCCAGCGTTTGATTGGTGTAGAAGCCTTTGTGACAAATATTACAGTGTGTCACAAATTCCTGATTGTGTTTCTTTTTATGAAGCCGAAGATCGTATCCGGAAACTTTGGTAATTCCGCAAACATCGCAGACAAATCGCTTGTTGTGCTGCTTCAGGTGTGTTCTCAAAAATTCTTCCGTTTTGAAGCACTTTCCACAGAGGCTGCACTGATGAGGTTTCTCATCCTGATGAGTTTTGATATAATGTTTTCGTAATTTCTCCTCGTCAGTGAAATCCTTCTCGCATTTGTCACAATGTGCAATGTCTCCGGCAAGTTTCCTTTCATGGCAGAGCTTGTGTTTCAGGAACAATGCCTTTTTCCTCATTCTTCTGCCGCAGAATTCGCACTCGTATATTTTACTGATGGCCTCATCATCTTCGGCTGAATTCGTTTGCAAGGGATCATCAATTCCATCAGAATTTATGGGTATCTTCACTTTTATTTCCGTCTCGATCCCTCCACTTTCGTCGAGTGTGTATTCTATCATCTGCTGGTGGGGTGCATCACGGAAGACGTCAATCGTTTCGCCCTCAATTTTATATGTCGCCATTTTGAGTTCGTTTCCTGATGGATCCGCTGCCACCTCGACAGACCTGGAAACGACAAATTCATCAGAGTTCTCGTTTATGGTCTCGACCACGTATTGGAAGTCCAAAAAGTGGAGAACATCCATTGCCTCTTCGATCCTTTTAATTAAAATTTACAAACTACTGTGCAGAACAGTGCTAGTTTAAAAAAAAAGGATTTCATTTATACAATTATAATTTTATTTATGACGGATTTTGAACTTTATATTGTCAGGGTCGTATACCCCAAATTACGACAGAAGTTAATCAAATCACAGAATACAGTTTTGAAAAAATTAAACCGTACTATTTAATTTTTTGATTCATTGCGAAAAATAAAAACTACAGGTCAATTTTGGTTAAAATTGCATTATTTCTAGGGGTAAATGCTTAGAAATATTAAATATAATCAGCCGTTTTTTCAACAATTGACTTCAAAAGTGCGAACATCAAAAATGTTTTTCTTGTTTTGTATCTGGGATCTTACAACTATTTTCCGATAAAAAATGAAAAATTTTCCGCAGCCATTTTTGGAAAAATTGATTTGTATTTCAAAAAATCGTATGCAATCAAAATAAAAAAATTGTTACAAAAATAATACCCCTTTACTATACTTTAATCTCACTTTTTTTTTAAACTTGATTTTTCGATTTTAAGAGAAAAAACTGGGATTTTCACAATTTTATACAATAAAAAAATTAGAACAAATAAAATTTGACTTAAATAATCTGAGAAGTTTTTTTCAGTAAACTGTACAATTATTTCTGATTTAAAAAATTTCGATTGTTTTTTATAAATCAGAAATTATTGTAGATTTCGCTGACACATTTTTCAAATCATAGACATAAATAATAACATGTTTTATAATAAAAAAACTATTCCTAGGGTTACTTAAATCAAACTTTATTCTAATCTTTTCACTGATATAAAACTGGGAAAACTAATTTATACCTCAGAAAATAAAAAAATCAATTTTTCAAAGAACAAAATGAGATTAAAAAATAGTAAGGGGGTATTTTTATACCAATTTTTCCAAGTTATTATTTTTCTCTCTTGATTTTTTAACAGATCTCACTTCCCTTTCGAGAAAAACTGGAAAATTCGATTTTTTGAAATTAAAAATGGATTTTTTTTTAAACCAGCGGGACAAAGATTTCTTTTTATCGAAAAATAGTTAAAATCATTATTTAAATATCACAATTTAAAATACTTAAAGAACCTATTGAATAAATACTAGTAAGAAAAACTGCTTTTTAGTCTAGTGTATTTAAAAAATGTGATGCATAACAATTTTTTAATTCCCTACAATTTAAAGAGTTTCAAAATTTTTTGTAATTTTTTATTAAAAACTGTTTTGAACAGGAAAAAATAATTAAACAGGTGCCCCGAAAAATTTATACTTAAAAGACCAGTAGAAATTATGCCTTTTTGAAATTAGACTTACTTTTTTAATTTTTTAGATAAAACGCTTTTTTGATGTTTTAAATTAAACATTCTTTTTTTCAAGAAACAGGATGAAGCCCTTTTTTAGATTATAATGAAAAAATCATCGTCGTTTGAATGTGATTAATATAACAAGCGGTACACTTAAATTTTGGTCTAAATGTTACTATTTTTTTAAGCTAATTAGGATATAAATTTTTTTTCTTGTTTCTGATGAGGGATTTGATTTTCTAAAATTCGCAGTAAAATTGGAAAAATGTTGAAAGTGAACAAAATAGCGGTCATTTTTTTGAAAATAAAAAATTCTCATTTTTTTTTTAAATCCGCAAGATACGAAACAATTTTAGAGCCAAGTTGGTCTTCTTTAAAAGATTTACAAAAAGTTCCTTTACCAATTTTCGGTATTTCGCAACAAAAAAAAATGTGCTCAATATTCAAAAAGACATTTAGGCCAAAAAGTGATCTTTTCAAAAAATGCATTCTTTCCGCCGGAAATGGTGAAAAATATTGAAAAATTATATAGGAACTGTTTGTAGATCTTTTAGAGAGGAACAACTTTAATCTTTTTTCTCATTTCACAAATTTTCTGCAGAAAATGAAAATTTTTCATTTTCAGAAAAACGGCCGCCTATTTATTAATTTACAACTTGAAAACATTTTTGGCATCCAGTTTAAAAAGTTTTATAATGCCAAAAGGAACCAACTTCATATTTTTTGAACAATTAAATCAAAATTTTGTTATAGGCCACACAAAATAGAATATATTTCGGCAACTTAAGAAAGATTGAAGAAAAAAACTGTTATTTCCCACAAGACACTAAAGTTTACTTTATGATTGCATCGTTTCAAAAATTTTCTAAAAACCAAATCATTCCAGAGTCAAATATTGTAAAAAAAAAATTACAAATAAAATGAAAACTAATCCAGTTTATAGAATAAATACTTTGAAATCTTACCTTCGCGCTACTTCTATCTCAAACTCAGAATTTCCTTAAGAATCTTCCATGTGGACTAAATACTATTCTCGATCAGATAAAAAATATGAATACTCAACTTTTATAAAAGAACATCGACAATTTTATTATCGAAAGAACTGCTATGAGCGATAAGAGAAATACAAACATGATAGCATGTTTAAAAACTTAAATAGAAACACCTTTTTAAATGAGTAACAAGATAAAAATAACTTAGAACAAAGTTAGTAAAACTCTCAAGGTTCTTTTGAACTTCAACAACTTCGGAATGTTTTTACATCTTCGCCTGATTCTTTCTTGAGTGATGCCTGAAAATATTCTTTAAATTCTTCCCATGGATCGAACAATCAAACGGTTTTTCGCCAGCGTCAGGAAAAATATGAATCGGCATGTACCGCCTCCCGTTGATCAACTTACTGCATAATTCGCAAGCAATCAAATTCTCTCCAGTGTGCGTTCGAACTGCTTTTTCACCTTCGCCTGATTATTTCTTGTGCCTCACAAGATTTTTTAAATCCTTTCCCATAAATCGAACAATTAAACGGTTTTTCGCCAGCGGCAGGAAAAATATGATTCGGCATGTACCGCCTCCCGTTGATCAACTTATTATTGCATAATTCGCAAGCAATCAAATTCTCTCCAGTGTGCGTTCGAACTGCTTTTTCATCTTCGCCTGATTATTTCTTGTGCCTGACAAGATTCTTTAAATCCTTTCCCATAAATCGAACAATT
>CAKNYM010051073.1:23952-35909 GCA_932195095.1 Andricus curvator
TATTCTTTAAATTCTTTCCCATAGATCGAACAATTAAACGTGTTTTTCGCCAATGTGAGTGCGGACATAAATCGGTGTGTACCTCCCGTTGATCAACTTATTGCACAATTCGCAAGCAATCAAATGCTCTCCAGTGTGCATTCGGAATGGTTTGACACCTCCGCCTGATGCTTTCTCGAGTGGTGCCTGATCAGATTCTTCTTGCAATTATCGAACAATCAAACGGTTTTTTGCCAGCGTGAGTGCGGACATAAATCGGCATGTACCTCCCGTTGATCAACTTATTGCACAAATTCGCAAGCAATCAAATGCGTTCGGAATGGTTTTACACCTTCGCCTGATGCTTTCTCGAGTGGTGCCTGACAAGATTCTTCTTGCAATTGAATCCTTTCCCACAGATCGAGCAATCAAACGGCTTTTCGCCAGTATGAGTGCGAATATGAATCGGCATGTACCTCCTGTTGATCATCTTATTGCACAATTCGCAAGCAATCAAATTCTCGCCAGTGTGCGTTTGCTTATGAATTTTTAAGCACTTGAGCAGGTGCGTTTCAAAATCGCAGATGTCGCACTTGTAGCGCTTACGTTTATATTCCTCAGCCTCAACATGTGCGATTTTCACGTGCAATTTCAGATAACAACCGGACCGATAGGAACGTCCACAAATTTGGCAGACAAAGGGACGATTCGTTTCTCGATTGGTGTGACTGATCATGTGAAGTCTCAGCTCGCTTTTGTTGTAAAATCCTTTGTTGCAAACATCACAATGAATATAGTAGTCCTTATTATGTCTTCGAATATGAACCTTCATAGAAGCGTCCGAGTACTTCCTCGATCCGCAAATGTGACAAATAAGTGGGCCGATGTGAATTCTGAGATGCATTATCAGATTTCGCTTCGACCTGAAAACCTTCTTGCAAACATCGCATTCAACAGGTTCATGTTCATCAGTGGCTTGTTCCATGTGTTTGAACAAAGCAACTTCAGAATAAAATCTTTTACCGCAGACTCTGCAACGTTTCATTCTTCTTGGTACCGGTTCCGGAACAATATTTAGTCGATGTGCCTGTCTATGCCTACCAAGCTGGAATTTCTTCAAAAATTTCTCATCGCACATATCACATTCGAAGAATCCTGGCTTATCTGGACCATCAGGAAAGTAGCTAGGCATGTGGTTTCTCCAATGAACATCTAATTCTCTTCTCAAAGGAAGACTCTCATCACACAAGTGACATTCAAAACTGCCAGGAGTCTCATCATACCGTTCCATATGATTTAAATAATTATTTTTATAGTAGGTTCTGAAATTACAAAATCTACAGCGATATTGCGTCTTTTTAAGTGATTTTTCAGTGGGAAGAGACGGTAGAAAATCACTGTCATTGTCATCGGATGGACCCTCCGAAGTGGAATCATCTTCCTCAAATTTTCGCGAAGGTTTCACCATCTTTGGAGTCTTAGCTTTTGACTTGTCAATTTTTGCTACCGGATTCAATTTCACTTCGCGGAATGGGGAAGATTTACGTGGTCGACCTCTCGTTCTTTTGGCAATACAGTCAGTCGCAATTGGGGGATTTTTAGGAGGACGTCCTCTCTTTCGTTTATTCAATTCTTCACTTTCTTGGTTTTTAATTTTTCTGCGCCTTTCATCAACTATGTCTACTTGCGTTTCTAACTCTCTGGTGTCAATAAATTCAGTCTTGCCAACAGACTGTACTCCATTCCCAGTTTGGGAAGACTGCTTTTTAAATTTCCCTCTGCGTTTGTTCGTTTCTCCAATGGGACGTCCTCTCTTGCGCTTCGTTCCTTCCCTAGAAAGAAACGTTGACTTAATCGATTAATTTCTTGTTACATGTGGCATAAAAAATAAAAGAGGACGTCGATCTTTTCGTAAATAATGTTATTTTGTGGCAATATCAGTGTTCTAAAAAATCTTTACTTCCCAGGCACTCTCTAGGCTTCTTCGTTCCAATGACTTACTGCTAAAGTAAATAAAAGAAGATAGTATTTCTGTGGTAAAGTAATGACTAAACATTTATTCAATAACATTACAGGGTACCCAAAAATATATCAAATAATCACGACACTCGAAATCAAAATTTGAAGAATTGTATCACGAGCAAATTTTTAACTATTTACACAATATTTTATTTATCCAGAACAATTTGTTCATGATTATCTTTTAAAGTTATTCAGGGTTGCTACAGAAGTCCGGTTTCAATATCCATGACTTTTTCAGGCTTTACAAACAATTTCTTACACTATTATTAATCAATGCAAATCCGAATTTAAAAAATTAAGACAAACTATAGCGCTCTATAAAAACTTTTTAAAAAGAGATCGTAGAAAATTATAGATTTTGTGATAGTTCGACACAAAAAACTACAAAGTATGAAAACCCAAGATTTTGAGTGCATAATTATGAAGTTTTATGATCTTGTATGAAACATAGAAAATTTCTCAGCAAAATTATGAAAAAATCTACCACAAAAAAACACAATTAAATTTTTTGTATAGTTTTTTGTGGAAAATTATCAATGTCTACAAAGGTTTAGACAAAATTGCCGACACAGGAAAATTTCCGAATCTGAATAAAAAAAATTGTTTAAATATTTAATTAATAATAAAATAAGACATTTTTATTAAAGAACAGTATTTTTTTTACTATTTTACTAGTGAAACAACGTTTTAAATTTTCAGATTCGGAAATTTTATAATTTTGAATATTTTATGCCGGAAATTTTATTTTAAGAATTACCTAATATCGGGAATTTAAAATTCGATAATATTACGAATTGTCGGGAATTTTATTATTCGGTAATTTTCTAATTCCGGATTTTTAAATTGTCGACAATTTAATTGTTTTTGGAAAATTATAAATTTCTAGACAATTAGGAATAGCTACAATCTTCTACGAAAAATAGTAAAGTCACGAACCCCATAATGTAGGTTTAATTTTTTATAAATTTTAATAAGTTTTTATAGAAAATTATGAATTTCTACAGAGAAAAAATTTAAATTTGCAATTTCCAAAAGCTGTATTTGTAGTTTTTTAAAAATAGTTCTTAAAAAAATTACAAATTTCCACAAAGATTTATTTATTTACGAATAATTAAACCTTTGGATGACATTTTACAAAAATAAACGTTCATATAAAAGTATTTTATTTTGTTATTAAAACAATTTTTTTATTGTTTAGATTCAAGAATTTTTCTGTGTCGGAAAACTTTAGTTTCGGATATTTGATCATTTCGGCAATTTTATTTCCAAATTATTTAATATCGGGAATTTCCAAGTCCGATAATATTATAAAAAGCCAGGAATTTTATTATTCGGTTTAGTTTTTCATAATTTTTAATAGGTTTTTGTAGAAAATGAAGAATTTTTATTTAAAAAAAAAAACGAAAATTTGCAATTTGCAAAAGCTCTTTTTGTAGATTTTCTTACAAAATTACAAATTTCTACACTCAACTATGAATAAATACTATTTCCTAAGAAAAAACAGAAAAATCTACGACACCAAAACAGTTTAGCTTTTCATAATTTTGAATAGGTTTAAAAACTGATAATTTTCTAAATTTTAAGGATTTTTGAAATGGGTATGATCCTCGTCCACGCCGAACTGACACACTATCAATATTTGAAAAAAATTTTAGACTATGGAAATTTAAAAACAGATCATTTCGGGATTTAAAAATGCTTTTGGCGTATTGTGTACGAAAATCTATTTTTTTTTAATTATCGCTTTCTACGAAAAAACTATTCAGAGTCCAAAATACATAAAAATAGAAATTTTCGTAAAACTTCATAGAAATTATTTCTACCAGGGTATATAAAGCGCTTTTTAATAATTATTCAGTTCTAAACAATTCTCACTAATATTAGTATAAAATCAAAAAAGAATCAACTCGTATCACTTCGCAAATTTAAAATTCGCCGTTAAGTAGTAAAATAATAATTAAGAATTTGAAGTATCGCAGAACAACCTAACTTCGGCCACCTATTTTTCTTGGATTTATTCTTATTTTTTGAACACAAAATTGGTTTCTTATATCATTTGTGACTTTGCTCATGAAAGATTTTACTTTTATACTATTTGGTTATGTGGAAGCAAAGAAAAAAGAATTTCCAAAGTTAGATGATTCTACGGTAGGTGCGAATAAGAAAAATCTAGTCATTTTTTTCTAAATTCGATTACTTTTCCAGGTTTTACAAAACTTTCAGGTCTTATAAAACCTGCTATTAAACTATTCTTTTCGAATGCAATTCTTTACTTTTTAAGCTCGTGTCTTCTGAGATGTTCCGTTAAGGTACTAACTTAGGACACCTGTTTTTCTTGGCTTTATCCTTATTTTGGAACATGCTTCTCATGTGATTTATGACTTTGTACATCAAAGATTTTTTTTAATACTATTTGGTTATGTAAAAGCAAAAAAAAAGAATGTCCAAAGTTAGGCGATTCTACGGTAGGTGCGAATAACAACAACCCAGTCATTTTTTCTAAATTCGTTGACTTTCCCCAATTTTCCGGAACTTTTTCAGGTCTTATAGCAACCCAGTTAATAAACTAATCTTTTTCCAACGAATTTCTTCACTTTTTAAGCTCGTGTCTTCTGAGATGTGCCGTTAAGGTACCGCGTTGAGTGAACCTCTTCTCACAAATTTTACACTGGTAAGGTTTTTCTCCTGTATGCGTACGTCGATGTTTCACCAAGTACTTCTTGGCGCTGAAGGCTTTTCCGCAAAATTCGCACATCTCCGGTTTCTCGCCCGTATGAATTCTGATATGCGTTTTCAGGTACTGTTTTCTCATCATCTTGCCACAAACTTCACAGGCAACTTGTCCCTCGCCCGTGTGAGTCCACCTGTGTTCTTTGATGCAATAACTGTAAAAAGTTTCAAAGGGGCAAAGCTCACACTTGAACTTCTTCCTCGTAGACGGCTCTTCGTGCAGCTTCATATGATTCTTCAAATAAAGCGGGTTTCCGAAAGGCTTGTTGCACACTTTGCAGAAACAGGATTTATGCTCAGAATGCACCGTCATGTGTAGTCTCAAATTGGCTTTCAGGTAAAATCCTTTCTGACAAACCTCGCAGAAAAACGAAAACTCTTTGTTGTGTCTTCTAATGTGCATGTTCAGGTAGTAGGGGGATGTCGTACTTTTGCCACAAATGTGACAAATGTAAGGCGAATTATGAATAGCTTCGTGGACATTCAGGTACTTTTGTTTTTTGAAGGTTTTCAAGCAAACTTTGCATTCGACGGGACCGCTTTCTTCCATCGTTTTTTCCCTAGACTTTTTGGTCGATCTTGAAGTTTTATTCTCGTGCTCTGATTCTTCTTGAGGATCATTGATGGATTCGATTGAGACATCTTCTTCCATGGGTTTGGCTTCAATTTGATTGAATTTCGGTTTAACCTTAGGTCTACAAGCTTTTTTTCGTCCAATTGTCGATTTTCGTTCAAAAAACAACTCATTGGAGGACCTTTTTGAAGGCTTTGGTTTCGTCTTGTCTCGAAGAGCTGCACGTGTTTTAATAATTGATTTCTCTGTTTTGTGAACGATGAGAGCAGCGTTACTGTTGAAAGACTCATCACAGGTGTCGCAGGACTTTCCCGAAGGCCTTGGGTTTTTCCCCTTGTCTCGAAGAGCTGCACGTGTTTTTATAATTGTTCGCTCTGTTTTGTGAACAATGAGAGCATTGTTAGTGCGGAAAGACTCATCACAGGTGTCGCAAACATACTCGCAATTAACATTATCTTTGGTATTTGCAGGGTTTCGAGTATCTTCAAGATATTGAATTTCAGCATCTTCCAGATATTGATTATCTTCAGAATCTTGAGAGGAATCGCAAAAATACTCAGAGATTTCTGTAGTATCTTTAGTAGCTTCCGGATCTTCAAGATATTCAGGATCTTCAATATCTTCCAGATATTCAGGATCTTCACAATCATCGGTTTGAATATATTCATAATCTTGAATTTCTTCAAAATTTTCATAAATTTCCTCATCGTAGACTTCTTCTAAGGGCGCTTCCACGACAATGTAATTTTGTAGGGCCAGAACTTGATCGAGTCTTGGTGCAGTTTTTTTCCTCTGCTTTATTAATATACTTTTTGGCCTATTTAACAAAATTGGTGCTTGTGATTTGATCCTTTTCACAATCACGGCTTTTCCGGGAATATTCTGTTGTAGGATGGCGGGAACTCTTGATCTTAGACTTCTATTCCTGCAAAGATAAACACTTGTTAACTCGTTTTGCTACTCTAAATACTAATATTAACAACATTCACGACAAATGTTTCTTTCCTTTTATTTGTGAGAAAAATTCGAGGTTGAGCAACGCAATCTAATTTAAAAAAAAAGGAATTTTTTTCTCCAGGTGTAACTCATGTTCTCATTGATCGACTGAACTAGCTTAAGCTAAATTATATTTTAAAATTATTAGGTATGAAAAGGTACTCACTTATCGATTCTTTCATAAGAAACGAAAATATTGCTTCTTTATTCAAAATATAATTTAAAAATTTCAAGATAAACGCCGTCTTCTATACTATTCTAATCCTGTAATCTGGTACAAAACGCAATAAAAAAGTAATCTTTACCTAACACTAATATTTCAAATTTTATTTAGTTCCACTTTTTAAAAAATGTCTACGCTTTCTGCAAAATATTTTTTTTTGCAACAATTAACAAAATTTTATAATTTAAAATGAATAAATAATTTTTAAGCTTGGAAAATTCAAACTTAAGTTATAGAAGGCTCTATTAAATAATCCAAGAGACAATTTTCAAATGTATACAAAGCAGCTTTATTAAATAAAGGTCATCGTACATACAACCAAATTATAAAATATTCGAAGGTATCAAAACGGTGCTTTTAAAAAATATAGATTTCCTTTTCCCCAATTTCTTCTTTTTTTTATAGTGAAAAAGAAGGACTCCGAAGGACAATTTCCAATATATTTTGGGTAAGCTATGCTTTCCTAAATACCAATACAAAAGAAATATAAAAACAATTTTTTTCCATTGTCTCGTCATGAAGAATATGTAATTGCGGACGTCACAGACTTCAAAAATATACACTTTTGTTAAATATTCTTAAACCTATAATATCATCATTGTTTTGCGAATAAAAGGTATGAGTAGTAGTTGTAAAAAATGTAAGGCCGACCAAATGTGCGTATTTGTCATAAGAAACTATCTTTTCTTAAAGCTTCTCTTTTTTTTCTGTTCTACTTTCAAACTGAAGGGAAATTAACCTTAGGTATGGACGCGCGGTCTCGCAGACCACACTGGCGGCCTCACAGACCACACTGGCGGTCTCACAGACCACACTGGTGGTCTCGCAGACGCTAGTTGAAATTCAGTTTTAAAAGTTATGAACTTAAAAATAGATGCACCTGAAGTTTAATGGAATGTTCAGTCTTGAAAAGAGATGAAAATGATTTCACATCCAAAATACTGGTTAATGACGAAATACAGAAAATCACGTGAACGTTACAATTTATCGTTTCTGGCAGACGAAACTGACATGTCCCTTTGAGTATTCTTAATCCTTGAAAATGTCAAGCTTACGCTAATTACACAAACGTGTAAATCACGAAATGTTTAGAAACGTTAGCAATTGTAAATAATAAGTAATAAATATAAAACTGTCTGTCTTATTTATGGAATGTGCGTTCGATGAATACGTCTAAAGGAGTATATTAATCTTAATAATTAGATATTCTCAAATACTATCAAATCTTGTCAGGTCCTTAAAATACACAGTAGGAAATTACACATTTTACTTCAACACTTTTTCGTGAATGTATCGCTTGTTTGAAGTAGACTCTTTTGCACGATTATTACACAATAAATTATGGCTAGTATAAAGTTTACATTTTTTTCAAAATCTGAATCGCACAATAGGAACTAAGGCACAAGGTTTATAAATCTACAATGTAGATTTTCGAGAGCAAATCTTGCAAGCATAGTGAGAAAATCGCCAACGATACTTGAACATTGCCCATTACTTATTATACTAAATAGTTATTAACTAGACATTTTGTAAGCTTTATAAAAAATACTGAACCTAAATAAAAGTTTCAATACATATCTTTAAACTTTACTCTCAAAGCAGATTGTAAGATTAGGTTATCATTTTTAGAAATAAAAAATACTTTCAGTAAACAAATATCAGAGGATTTTAAATCCGAACCTAAGTACAATTCTTACTCAAAAAATCTTAAGAAAATTACAAACTAATGAACAAATTTACGTAAATCGCGTTCACAACAATAGAAATAAGAATTAAGTATTTAAACCAATTACAAAAATTTTAAGGATGAACTTAATTCATTTCGCATCTTAATAGTATCTCAAATATTTTTAATTCAACTCTTAGATATTACAGGGCTCGGATCGAGAAGGCTTAAAGGCACAAAAAAAAACTTTAAAAAATTTTTTTCGAAAATAGTCAATCAGTTTGAAGGATTCCAAATCTGGGTTTAAAATATTTCTTTCTGAACTGTTGAACTTGGATTTTTTTCAAATGAGAGAATTTTATAATTTATATTAATTTTGAACACTTCAAATTTGAAATTATTACAATAATTTTGTGTGATTTTTCACGAAAATAGGGGAATAAGTTCTTTTAAATAAAATTAATATAGATACAGTATTGAATTCAATATGAAACGCTTTAAATTCCTAAGATTTTAAGTCGAAATAGATTTAATTTTCAAGGAAATAGTTGAATTTTCAATCAAAAGAGGCCAATTTTTAACCTAAAGTCAATGTTTTAAGAAAGGAGTTGAGTTTAAGCTAAAAAGGCGAATGGTTTAAAAAACAATTGAATTTTAAATCCGAAAGATTAATTTTCAATCAAACAGTTGAAATAAAAAAAATATATTAATTTTCAACAAAACAGTTGCATTTACAACTAAATAGTTGAAAACTTTCAAGTAAAAAAAAAAACAATTTTTAATCAAGTAATTAAAGTATTAGCCAAATAGTTGAATTTTCAGCTTACAAAAATAAATTTTGAACCAAATTTTCAAATTACCAAACAAAAAAGATTTAACTTCAGTGAAATAGTTAAATTTTCCAATTAAAAAGACAAATTCTTTGAAAGATAGTTTTGAACTATTAACCTGAAAAGTTGAATTTTCAATCAAATAGTTGAATTAAAAAAAATTAATCTTGAACCAAATTTTTGAAATTTGAATGAAAGACCAAGTTTCAACAAAAAAGTTGAATTTTTAACCAAATAGTTTAATTTTCAAGACTAAAAAACGACTTTTTCAGAATAAAATTGAATTTTCAACAAAAAAGTTCACTTTCAGCCAAGAAAAATAACTTTCCTACGAAAAAATATGAATTTTGAATAAAAAATGACGAATTTACTAGCTCAAAAGACGAATTTAGTTGAATTATCAGCCTGAAAAGTTGAATTTTCAACAAAAAGATAATTTATAACCAAAAAAGATACATTTTTAATTAAATATTCAAATTTTAAAAAAAAATTAAATTAAGAGAAGAATTTTCAACAAAACATGAATTTTTAATCAAATAAATAGTTGAACTTTCATGGCAAATACGAATTTTGTCGAAGACAGCTAAATTTTCAAAAAAAAGTTCATTTTTAACCAAGAAAAATGAATTCTCAACCAAAAATATGACTCTTCTACCTTAAAGGAGAAATTTTCAATTTTTTAAGATATTTAAATTTTATTTCTAAATTTCTGCAGTTTTACTTTTTTCATCAATTATTTTTTTACACCAATTTATGATTCTTAATATGAAGATAGATTTTCAACAAAAAAATTTAATTTAAATTGATTGAAGGTTAAACTTTCAACGAAAAAGGTAATTTTTTTACCAAGAAACAGGAATTTTTAATTTTTGATATTGAAATTTTATTGCTAAACTTCTGCAGCAGTTTTACTTTTTATTTTTTGATCAACTGACCTTTTACTTTAAGAAATGTCTACGCTTAAATTTTCAACAAAAAAGGAAATTTTCAACCAAAAAATATTACTTTTCTACCATAAAAGAAGAATTTTTAATCCAAAAGGATGAATTTTCTATCCAAAAAGGTGAATTTTCAACAAAACAGTTAAATATCGACCAAAAAAAAAGATGACTTTGAATTTTCAATAAAATAATTAAATTTTCAACCAATTGGGTTCTATTAATCAGTTTCTAATTAAGCGAAAAAAATCACACGATCCGAGCCCTGCTATTAAATTAAAAAAAAAAAGGTCTTTAATTAAATTGCTTTTTATAAATCTTTTCTTACTGAACTGAGATTAAATTACCGAAGAACCATTTCACAGTGAGACCATCATTTTTTGCTATCTAAATGGCAGTAGATAAATAATGATAATGGACGGGAAAAATTACTTATTCTAAATTTGTTATAACATTTTTGTTCGCATGTACCTAAATTTTCGTCGAGTGCTCCATCAGAAAATGAATAAGAGTTTATAAAAATTCTATAAAAACTCCTACAACACCTAAACTTTCATTATCATGTCCGTGAGCTTTAAGCTCGAAATACGTTTTACAAAAATCTGAACGTGTGCTTTTTTTCCTCCTAAATAAAATAAAGGTTTCATAACGCGCTTAACATTAATTCAAAATCTTTTCTGCTCGAGAATAAGTAGACAATTGAGCAGTGCTTATAGATTTTTTCCCCACAAATTGAGTAACTTCAATTACTTACTTTTAATTATCTTAAGAATTCATTTACGATTTAACAATTTCAAAATTACTAAAAAATTGTTACTACTTGTCGGTTATTAAATATCAAAGTACACTTTTGTTAATTCTAAGATGAAAAAAGTACAACTCTTAAGAAAATACTTTGATAATTTGTTTCAAGAGAAAAAACTTCATTGCACTTTTTAAAATTGACGAAGTTTTAGAATTGCTTTAGAATCATTTGCCATATCTTAAATTATAGACTAAAATTTGAAGAATGAAGTTAAGGCTGTGATAAAACAATTAGAATCGAAAATTGAAAAATTTTATAAATATTTCTTATCGTTATTCCTTAAAATGTAAACAAAATTGAGTATTTTAATACTATCACGATTGGTCTAACTTAATGCTTAACCATGATTTGTTTGTTAATATCTTTTAAAAAATTAGCCAATCAAATTTTGTTCTGAAAAAAATTATAATCAAATGCCCAAAGTTTATAGTATTTTATCACTCCCGTAAAGTTAGGGGCGTCGTCAATATTATAAAAACTACATCTACAAAAAATAAATAATTTTTAACAAAACTGTTCGGTTTGAACTAGATTAATAAATTTTTTTTATAGAAAATGTGATTTTCTATTTCCAAAACTAACTGGTAATAAATTTGCACCACTCCAAATCGGTGATTTTAATGTAAAAGCAAAAAAGACACTAATGTTCCAAATTAAACGAAATTTTTGAAATTTAAAAACCTGTGAATTATAGATTTCGGTGTTTATAATTGCTGAAAAATGACAAAGCCTGAAATAGATTAAATAAAAATAGAGTACAGAAAAAGATAAGAAATTTTTTTTTCTCTCCTATCCTTCCATTAAAAGGAATATTGAAAATAATTAAAGTTCCTTTTCAATTCCTTTAGATTTTAGAATTATCGTGGAAAATTATCATAATTATTTGCTGTCTCAAAAACAGATCCAAAGTATTCTAAATTTTTTGCCTGAAATAATTCAATTGCAGCAAAAAATTTATAATTTTCAAAGATGCTAGATAGCTCTATTTTTTCCAGATTTTTATTTCTTAAATCCCTGGAATTGATGCACATTTCTAGTACTTTTTTTTACTACTAGTTGTTTTTTTTTCTATTTAGCTTAGACATCTGTTTTAGTTTAATTTCAGGTTTAGCTCACTTGAATTGATGCACATTTCTACTACTAGTTTTTTTTTCTATTTAATTCAGACATCTGTTTTAGTTTAATTTCAGTTTT
>CAKNYM010051073.1:42541-56439 GCA_932195095.1 Andricus curvator
CGTATACGACATGCATCCGACGTCGTATTTTTCAATAGGAAAATTATGTAAAATATATTGTAAATAATAATATATATAATACATATATATCATTTCATATTTATTATTATATATAATAATATATATTGAAAAATACGACATCGCATACGAAATCGTCATTTCAGATAGTATACGATGTCGTTTACGGTTTGTAGAAATAAATTTGCTTCTCCGATACACATCTTTTATAAATGATATTATTTACTACCTATTATTATTATTATTTACATTATCTAAATTTAATCATTCAACAAATTTCTACAGATCGTAAAGGACATCATGAATGGCATCGTATATTATCCCAATTTACGATTTCGTATTCGATGCCATATACGACGACGCCGTATATGACATGTATCCGACGTCGTATTTTTCAATAGGAAAAATATATTAAATGTAAAGTATATTGTAAATAATATATATATATATATATATATTCGGTATTCGGTTTTGATTCCTTGGGATTCGAACCGAAGGGCCTATGACAAAGCCACCGGACGCGTCCTCGGGTTGCGGATAGAGGGTCCCTGTACCAAGGGTTTCTGCTGAATATGGTTACAATAATTAATAAGCAGTCGCGGACAATTGTCCAGGGATGGTCCCGAAGGAATAACCCCCAAGCGGAGGCGTAACAACCGTGCCGAAAGCTGAATGGCACCTGGGTGTGGTGTCTCAAACGGTGACTCTGGGATACCAGGCGACCTCTCAGAGTATCAGCCTTATCCTTGCACGCGGGGCTCTACAAGGATGGACTAACCCTTTTCCCTAGCTGCTCGTGGGAACAACAATGACAACACCAAACATAGTTGTAGGAAGTGCGGTTCAAAACAATCGAACGCGCAGGGCTCCCGACAATGGGTCGGACAACAATGCCGACTACCCTAGAGTTGGGGGAGCCAATCAAGACGGAGTCAATGCGATTGACCGGCGGAATCTCGTTACTTTTGAGTGGACGGATCGACTCAGGGACGACCTGCTGGAGTGCTACGATACCAGTATGGCCCCTGAACGAAAAGGTTACATGGCGCGACTGCATGCTCTGTGGTGCGAGAAACACCCAGAGCTCTCGGATTTTTCGCAAAAACGGCTGCGAAACCGTGCCGAGGACCTCCGGAAAAGGGGTTATATAAGCGGAGCGCCTACACAACCGCAGCCAGAACAAGCCGGCAACAGAGAAAGAGAGGCGACACTGAGACCAGCCTCGAACAGGCATCCAATAGAGGGAGAACGATGCTTCAAGACCCGGAGAAACATCAACATTCAGGTTTCTCCCAAGCCCAAAGATCTGACTGAACTGGATGATGAGCTTCGTGGAGATTTTTCCGAAGAATCCGACCTCTGGACTATCAATTGTAGTGTGTACAATGCAGCGAGAACTTTGGCAGATGCAAACCGTAAAACAAAACCAACGGTTGATCATAAGACCAAAAGACGAATGCATCAACTTAGCACAAAGATAGGCTGGGCAAGACAGTACGCGTCCCGCATTCAGTGTGTGATTGACTACATAACATCTGGCAGGACTTTCACTGCCAAGGTTCGACAGTTCACGCGCGAACTGCGGATCCGTTATCACACAATCAACAAGTCAAAGCTACTGACCATCAGGCAGCATATTGTTGACAGAATACGAGTACTATCTGACGCTAGGAGAAGTCTAGAGCGGAGAGAGAGGTGGGTCAGAGAAAATCAACAGTTTTCGTCTGACCCATCTCGACTCTTCCAAGACCCTCCAGTTACTGTCGACCAGCCGCCCAAACCAGAGGAGGTCGAAGCATTTTGGAGAGAAGTCTACGAAGTCCAACATCCACTTAAAGAAGGCTCAAAGAACATAAACAGCTTCAAGGAGCTGTGCAATGCCCTCATCACAGCTGAGGAGGAATGCCCACCTATCACTACCGAGGAGGTGAAAAACGTATCAAGAGGCATGAAGAACTATTCCGCTCCGGGACCAGATGGCATCAAGACCTTCTGGTGGAAGAAGTTTCCTTCAACCCACCAGCATCTGGCCCGAATTTTTACCTCATATCTAAAGTCGGAAGAGCCTATTCCGGGGTGGTTGGTGGAAGGGCGCACAGTGCTCCTGCCGAAGACGGGCAACTTAGCTGACCCTAAGAATTACAGGCCAATAACTTGTCTGAACACACTGTATAAGATCTTCACAGCTATCCTAAATGATAGGATTGTTCGGACAATTGGACCTGTATGGCGAGAGATGTATGAACAACGTGGCTCAAAGAAAGGCGTAGCGGGATGTCGGGAGAACTTGCTCATCGATAGATGTGTCTGTAAAGACGCAGCATACTATCAGCGATTTCTATCGATGGCCTGGATTGATTACCGGAAAGCTTTCGATTCAACCTCCCATAGACTTATCATCTGTCTGTTGGAAAGCCTAAAGGTTCATCCACACATCGTGAGGTGCATAGAGACATTAATGCCGCTTTGGAAAACCAGATTTACTATCTCATCTGGAAAACATCGTGTGATCACTAACAGTATCACCTTTCAGAGAGGTGTATTTCAGGGCGACACCATGAGCCCTCTCCTCTTTTGCCTCACATTATTGCCACTATCTCTCGCACTTCGCCATTCCGAAGGGTATCTCTGCGGAAAACCTGGAAACCGAAAGCATAAGGTCACTCATGTATTTTACATGGATGATCTTAAGATCTATGCTAGGAATCAAGAGAAACTACATCTAGCTCTGAAAATTGTCAAAGAGTACACTCAAGAGATTGGAATGGAATTCGGGTTAGAGAAATGCGCCAAGGTTAATTTGAAGAAAGGAAAACTTAATGGCATCCCCGAAGATCCTGAGCTCGTTGACAGAAGCGCTATACGACACCTTTGCGCTGGAGAGACCTATACATACCTGGGCGTGCCACAGAGCCGAATTCAGGACGCGACATCTATAAAGGATACTCTCCGATGCAGATACAAACGTCTCATCCGGCAGATTTGGTCTTCCGAACTGTCGGCGAGAAACAAAGTATCTGCAACGAACATGCTTGCCGTCCCGGTAGTACTCTATTCATTTGGAGTGGTTCCAGGGACGAAGGACGAGCTCAGATCCCTTGATATCGGGACGCGAAAGGTTTTGCACATGAACAAGAGCATGCACCTTAAGTCTTCTGTTCCGCGACTTTACATCTCACGCCGCCTAGGTGGTCGCGGAATACTGAATCTTGAATGTCTTCACAACAGACTCATTCTGGGTACAGCACATATAGTTGCAAATGGACAAGACCCTCTTCTTAAAATGGTCAGGAAACACGAAGAAGTGGGAAAAGGGGCGTTTCTGTACAAAGCAGCGGAGGAGGCTGCTGAAACACTCGGCCTTGACTTCAATATTAGGGGTGAGCAAAATGCATCAAATCTTATCCATCTTGAATACTCACTCCTGAAGGCCCGGATTAAGAAAGCACAGGAGAAAAACTTCCACGAACAGCTCCTCGACAAGAGGATGCACGGCATCTTCCACAGAAATGTGGAAGATCAGTCGATGTCGTATGAGCTAACGTTTGCTTTCCTTAGATCACCCGGATTGAAGTCGGGCACGGAGGGCTTCATTTTGGCATGTCAAGACGGTGTCATTTCCACTCTAGCATACCGTCGCCACATTTTGAGCCAAGACATTCCCGATGATAGCTGCAGAGCGTGTCATGCACACCCCGAGCATCTAGGACACATACTATCTAGTTGTCCAACTCATGCGGGAACGACCTACATCCAAAGGCACAATGCGGCACTAAGAGTGCTTTATTACCATCTCTGTCACTCTTATGGCATTAGCCCAAATACCTCTCCGCTAAACGCTCCTAGAGAAATAGAGTCAATTGTCGAAAATGAGAAGTGCCGCATATACTGGAACTTCATATTCTCGACAATTGTTTCTGTTGCGCACTCGAGGCCTGACATAGTTCTCCTTGACTTCGAGAAACGAACCATGTTCGTTATCGAATTTTCGGCACCAGCTGACAAAAACGTCACAGCCAAGGAGAAAGAAAAGAAAGAGAGGTATAAAGACCTTATAAGGGAGTTGCGACGGTTATACCCGGAATATTCTGTTAAGCTAATCGTCTTGATCATCGGCGCTCTTGGAAGTGCCAAGGTTTCACTGGTTAATAGCCTGAAAAGCATCCCTGCGTGTCAAAAAAATGCTGAGACACTTGCGGGGAAAATGCAGAAGGCGGTCGTCCTTGGGTCGCTCCGTGTCCTCAGGGTGCACGAGACTTTTGCCGGACCATCGTATTGAGTTCGTCGCAGACTGTAACCACCTATCTCACGGTCGTGAGACGTGGTTACAGCTGAAATTTTACCGCGATTTCGCTGGGAACGGGTGCAATTTTTCAGATTAGCACCCGCTCCCGGCGAAATCCTGCGGTTGTCCTTATGACAAACTTTTAACTATATATATATGACAATCGTAATTTGGGATATATGATGCCATTTACGATGTCCTTTATGATCTGTAGAAATTTTTGAATAATGAAATTTAGATCATGTAAATAATAATAATAATAATAATAGGTAGTAAATAATATCATTCACAAAAGATGTGTATCGGAGAAGCACATTTATTTCTACAAACCGTAAACAACATCGTATACTATCTGCAATTAAGATTTCGTATACGGTGTCGTGTTTTTCAATATGTATTATTATATATAATAATAAATATAAAATAATATAATATAAATTTATATATATATTATTATTTACAATATATTTTATATTTAATATATTTTTCCTATTGAAAAATACGACGTCGTATATGACATCGATTACGAAATCTTAATTTGGGATAACTTAGGATGCCATTTACGAAGTCTTTTACAATTTGTAGAAATTTAGATAATGTAAATAATAATAATAGGTAGTAAATAATATCATTTAGAACAGATGTGTATCGGAGAAGCTTATTTATTTCTACAAACCATAAACGACATCGTATACTATCTGAAATTACGATTTCGTATACCATGTCGTATACGACGTCGTATTTTTCAATATATATTATTATATATAATAATAAATATAAAGTATATAATATAAATAAATTTATATATATTATTATTTTCAATATATTTAAGATATTTTTCTTATTAAAAAATACGTTGGATACATGTCGTATATGACATCGAATACGAAAACGTAATTTGGGATAATATACGATGTCCTTTACTATTTGTAGAAATTTGTTAACAAAGAAACTTTAGATAATGCAAATAATAGTTATAGGTAGTAAATAATATCTTTTATAACAGATGTGTATCTGAGAAGTACATTTATTTCTACAAATCGTATACGACACCCTATTTTTCAATAGGAAAAATATATTCTAAATAATTATATATATAAATTTATATTATTGTATATTCATTAATCATTATATATAATAATATATATTGAAAAATACGTCGTATACGACATCATATACGAAATCGTAATTTGGGATAGTATACGATGCAGTTTAAGATTTGTAGAAATAAATGTGCTTTCTGATACACATATGTTATAAATTATATTATTTACTACCTATTATTATTATTATTTACATTGTCTAAATTTCGTTATTTAAAAAATTTCTTCAAATCGTAAACGGCATCGAATACTATCCCAAATTATGACTTCGTATACGATGTCATATACGACGTTGTATACGTCGTATTTTTCAATAGGGAATAGCAGATAACTTAACTCTCAATTATTTTTAAAAAAACCAAAATCAAAAAGTCTCGAATGGGAACTAGATAATATCATGAATATAAATCTCTTAAAACATTCTCTGCTTTCTCGTGGGAAACTTTGTAGAAATTATTTATAAAGTTTAAGTAAAATAATCATCTACGTACGCAATGACTGGAACAACAAATAATAAACATTCAAGTGTACTTATACTAGAATGTGCATGTGTAAAGTGAGTGTCTACGTGCTTTAGTGTCCTATTACTAACAATACAAATTTTTTAATTGTTGAAGATCGTTTGCAAAAATTCCCGTTTATTTAAACAAATTACCCTAATTGTCATTGCTTAAAAAGTAAAAGACTACGGTCGTGTACGCAGCAAAAAGTTAATATTTGTAATTCGGAGTACAAAAAAAGTTCCAGATAATTTTTCGTCGCATAACCAAAATGCATAGAACGTATCTAAATAAATATTATGCAACGCAGGCATATTTTACGCGTTTTATCAGCGCCTTTTCAGTTCTGAAAGTAGTCGTTTACACAAAAGGAGTGAATGCGCATGCGTGCAGTCCATTAATGCGTTCATAATACTCCTATTAGTATAATGGGCTCATAATCGTCTTCGCGCATGCGCAATTCCCCGTGTACGATTATAACCACGTCAACCTAACCTCAAATTGCAGACGTGATAAACTTGTAAATCATACCTTTGTTACATAAAGTATCGTGTGTACTAAGGACGCAAATATTTTTTTTATCTAAGGTGCACAATATACTATTGTATAACTGATGAAAAAATAGTGTCAGACAAAATTCAACGGTATCTTTTTTAAAAAATGATAGAACCGAAAAAAAAACTCTGGCTGATCCAATAAAGATAGAATACTATGCTGTTGGTACCTAGTTAAATGCCATATTATTTCTTATAATGGGACACCGTTCACAGACGTCAAAAATGGTCGATTTCGCATCATGCACCAAACGATGAGCAAAATCTCCAACATCGGTGAGCAAAATGATCTCCATGGTCACCAAAACATTTTGCTCATCACTTTTACTACTACTGCCATCTGGCGTCGTAACTATGTTAACTTAGTAGCCGTCTACGACTATAGGTGGCACTAGTAATAAAGGTGGCGAGCAAAATGTCATGGTAAACATTTTGCTCACCGACGCGCCTTCACACGAGCAAAACATTTATTTGGCCTCTCGTACCGAAATGTATTGTGATACAATTAAAAAATTTATAAATATCGAAAGGCTCGAGAAACTGTATTCAAAAAGAAGCAATTACAAATTTTCGGAAATTAGTATTAAGTTTTTGAACTTGAATTCACTGAATAGCTTCTAATTTTTTTCAACTCTACAGAGGAAGATAAATGTTTTAATTTTGTTCTGTAACTATCAGAACATCATAAGCAGAAACAAAGATAGGCTTAAGCGTACTTTTCGAAAAAAAGATGGGGTTTTATTGGCTTTGTTTTTATTAAAATTATTTTAATATTGCAAAGCTCGGCATAATTGAATAATAGTAAGAAAAGATAATAAATATAAATTTGTTTATATCAAAACAATTTGACTATGATCAGAAACTTTTTATTGTTCAAATATTGTACTGTAATCTCAACTGCTATCCAATAGTTCCATGTGACTGGCGCTGTTGTCATCATAAATCATGATAAAAATACAAAATTCTGTACAATTGTACATTAGTTTTCTTACACATTTCTGGACGCAAAGATTTTAAAAGTTTGCTGTTATAATTTTTAACTATAAAAAATTACTTATTTTTCAAAAACATATCCTGTCACAAATTATTGTTTGATGGCGAGTTTTTTTTTTTGTGTTAATTTTTTCAAAATGAAAAGAAAATTTATAAAATATTATCGAAAGATTTCTGGTGCAAAAATATGTAAAAATTGCTATCTTTATACAACTTAAGACATGAGAATGACAACTGGACAAACACCAGAGATGAAATTTTACAACATGAACAAAAAAAGTTTTCTGCGATAGGTTTTCGAAAAGAAAATTTTGATAACATTGTAGAAACATGTGTTCCTCAAGAACTACATTGAAAAATCTGAAAATATATTTTTTTTAAATTGTTTTAAGTGGGAGGGGAAAAAATTAATTGGTCCTTATCCAGTGATCATTCTTACGTCTTTGATTTTTATTTTTAACGAGTTAAAATTTCAGCTAATTGTCTCTTTCAAGAAGAATGTTAACAAGAACTGTTTTTTGGACCACAATAAGAATATAATTTTAAAATTTTCAATTAATATAGATCTCCCTAGAATATAAAGTTGTCTAAAAAAAATTAATTATATGAATTCTTTGGCAAATAAAAATTGAGACTGTAGTCCAACAAAACCGGGATTTTTAAAAATTATTTTTATTCAGTTAAAAACTCGCAGCGTTTAATTTACTTATTTCTTTTAACAATATTTCTTTATATTGACATAAAATAGGGTAACTACGCTTATACATTCCTTACCTCGTGACGTCAATGAAGATTCTTCTTACAATTTGTTGTCGACAAAATTTTTAAACAAACCAGCGCGGACCAATCGGTGCATTCCACTGCAGAAAGTACTCGCAAATGAAGATAATCTCTCAGTAGATAATAATTTGTCCTCGAGAATAAAAAAAAATTCTCTTTCCCTCTCTAAGCTCGACGCTCATTTAATACGTATTACTGCATAAAATCAATTGACCCTATCGAAAAATCTTGTTTAAATATATAATTTGTAAAAAGTTTTTATTGATAGTCTTTTTTCACAATTTTTAACAAGGGGAGATTGCCAATTGTGAATTTTAGTTTCTTTTCATAATTTCTTTTTAATGAAAGCTCACTATCTGAGTATTAATTAGCAAAAATTAATAATTTGCGAAAAATACTTTCAATCGGTCGGTAGCTCAGGCAATAGCGCTTCGGCTTTATAGCCGGAAGGTTGTGTGTTCGATTCTCGCTGCCTGTACTTTTTTGTAGTTATTTTTTAAATGTTTCTTTATTAAAGTATTTATAAATATAATTTCATTCAATGCTTTTTTCACGAAAAAGGACTTTTTTTTAATTTATCATGTTATTTGCAAACAAATTTATTTTCTATAAATGTTACTAATTTTTTCATAAAGTTTGCCAATTATATTTCAAATTCGAAATATAAGCGAGGCCATCAAATATATATTTGCTTCCTGGAATAGAATTTTTTTCCAAGTTTTTTTCATGGAAATAACTATAAATAAAACACAATAATAAAAATCAATCAGAACATATGAAAAAATTAATAAATATATAAAATAAATTTGTGAGCAAAAAACATGATGAATTAAAAAAAAATTAGTTATCCGTGAAGAAAAGGCATTATCAAAATTATTTGCAAAATCTTGGGAGATTATTAAAGGAAATTATATTTAAAAATGTTTTAGTAAATAAAAAAGAAATGAAATAAATAAAAAAAAGTGCAGGCAGAGAGAATCGAACACGCAACTTTCCGTCTATGAAGCCCACGCACTATTGCCTGAGCTACCGGCCGATCGAAAGTATTAATACTTAGGGTAATGAGCTTTCATCAAAAAAATTATTAACCGAAACTAAAAGTAAAAATAACAATTATAAATTATTTTTTTTGTGTCTAGATTTTTTTAAATATTTTTTTTTAAAGTGTCAATACCTTTTTAAACAATATGAAATCTAATAACACGTTTCGTCCACGCAGGACGAAAGTGTTATGGGTTTTGTTTGAAAAGCTATTGATACACCAATTTTTGTAAAACAACGTTTCATCCTGCGTAGACGAAACGTGTTCGGTTTTCTATTAGAAAATTTACTCAACATTTTTTAAAATTAAAGTATTTTCATCCTGTGTGAACGAAACGTGTTAGGGTTTCTGTTTGAAAATCTATTGACAGCCCAATTTTTTTTTTTTTTTTTTTAATAACAACGTTTCTTCCTGCGTGTACGAAACGTGTTAGGGTTTCTGTTTGAAAAGCTATTGACAAACCAAATTTTTCTCTTGAAATAACAACGTTTCTTCCTACGTGGCCGAAACATGTTAGATTTTCTGTTCGAAAAGCTATTAACACTTAAACAAAAATTAAAAAACGTTTCGTCCTGCGTGGATGAAACGTGTTCAGTTTTTTTATTCGAGAAGCTACTGGCACATCAAAATTTGTTTATAATAAAATCGTTTCAACCTGCGTAGACGAAACGTGTTATGGTTTCTGTTGAAAAGGCTAATGACAGCCCACAATTTTTTATTGAAATAACTACGTTTCTTCCTGCGTGGACGAAACGTGTTAGGGTTTCTGTTTGAAAATCTATTGACAGTCCAATTTTTTTTTTTTTAATAACAACGTCTCTTCCTGCGTGGACGAAACGTGTTAGGGTTTCTGTTTGAAAAGCTGTTGACAAACCAAATTTCTCTCTTGAAATAACAACACTTCTTCCTGCGTGGCCGAAACATGTTAGAGTTACTGTTTGAAAAGCTATTAACACTTACATAAAAATTAAAAAACGTTTCGTCCTGCGCGGATGAAACGTGTTCGGTTTTTTATTCGAGAAGCTACTGACACATCGAAATTTGTTTATAATAAAATCGTTTCATCCTGCGTAGACGAAACGTGTTAGGGTTTCTGTTTGAAAAGCCAATGACAGCCCACAATTTTTTATTGAAATAACGTTTCTTCCTGCGTGGACGAAACGTGTTAGGGTTTCTGTTTGAAAAGCTATTGACAAATCAAATTTTTCTCTTGAAATAACAACGTTTCTTCCTGCGTGGCCGAAACATGTTAGATTTTGTTTGAAAAGATATTAACACTTACACAACAATTAAAAAACGTTTCGTCCTGCGCGGATGAAACGTGTTCGGTTTTTTATTCGAGAAGCTACTGACACATCAAAATTTGTTTATAATAAAATCGTTTCAACCTGCGTAGACGAAACGTGTTAGGGTTTCTGTTGGAAAAGCTAATGGCAGCCCACAATTTTTTATTGAAATAACGCTTCGTCCAACGTGGACCAAACGTCTTAGGTTTTTCTTTTTGACAATTCGAAAGGCTGCGGACACATCAAAATTTGTTTAAATTAAAATAGTTTCATCCTGCGTGGACGAAACGTGTTAGGATTTCTTTTCGAAAAGCTACTGAAACGTCAAAATTGGTTTAAATTAAAAACTTTTCCTTCTGCGTGGACGAAACGTGTTAGTTTTTTGTTTGACAATTCGAAAGGCTACGGACACATCAAAATTTTTTAAAATTAAAATCATTTCGTCCTGCGTGGACGAAACGGTTTAGGTTTTATTTTCGAAACGCTACTGACACGTCAAAATATGTTTAAATTAAAAACGTTTCGTCCTGAGTGGACGAAACGTGTTAAGCTTTCAATTTGAAAATCTATTGACACACCAAAATTTAAGAAATATAAAAGAAAGGTGACATTTCACTACATAACGTTTTCCAAGTTCTGTATTATTTAAAAATATTTGGTTTATTATATTTTCAGAGGTCTAGTCGAGATTTTGAACTTCCATTTTAAAGGCCAATATTAATAAAATAATGATCAATTCGACAGGTAAAATATTCGTAATGCTTCTTCTTCCAAGTGGCGCAGACATCCGGATTTAAAAAGATAAATCTATTGAACAATGTTCAAAATTCTTCAGACATGGTTGTAAATAATGATTTCATATCAATTGTATTTATTACATTCAAATATAGTTCACAAAAATTGTTAGCATCTATTACAATTAAACATAGATACCACAAATTTGTTTGACATTGATATTATCCATTAAATAGAACCCATTAAGCGTCATCGTTAATTCTTAGCCTAGTCTAGTCAGCGCGGTTAGCACTTTTGCTTGATTTAATCTGCCTCTTTATTTGATTATTCACGTAATCGGACTTCACAATTGAGAAAAAAAATGCCATCATTTATTATTTCACTGAACCAATCCAAAAGACAATTGAGCGAATTAAATTTTGTTTCTACTTAGTTTGATTTCAATGAAATACGTGTGGCCAAAAAACTGATTTAATTAATGACATTTTTCTCACAGCACAGAAATTATTTTTTTCCTAATAAAGTCATTAGATTATAATTATAACATAGATTACCTTTCTAGACGTAAGCATTAATTAAACAGAATTTATTCAAATGATGAATGGATATTCTTTTGACATCCTAAAATAATTAGTGCAATAGAAAGAAAAAAGTATTGGAATATAAAGTGCCCTAATTTTTAATTAAAACAAAATATAGATATCAAAATTTTGAAAAAGCAGGGTGTCCTGCGCGAATGAGATTTTAAATTTAGAGGTTTGTTCGAATTTTCAAAACAAAATCTAGACACGCTTGGAACATTGGATTTTTCGAAATAGAAACAAAACTAACTGTACATAAAACCGGCTTGATTTCCTTCGATTATACCAATTTTTAAAATAAAAAATTAATCCTTTTTTTTCTATTTCGAAAAATCTAATATTCCCAGCAACTCTCAATTTGTATTCAAAATTCGAATAAACGAATGCACAACTCTATTCAAATTCTTTTGACAATCTGAAATAGATATCAAAACCATCAAAAAATAGTGAAACACAGAAAAATTAACAGATTTACTATAAAATACGAAGAACTTTACCACTTTCTATATAATATTAATGCACCATAGCAAGTTTATAAACATCTAACAAATTAATAACAAATTCACTAGAACAAAAATGATTATACTGTCGGATCTTATGAGACCATTTACAAACATTTTCTTGAGCAAACGTACATTTGTAGTTGATTAAATTTATAAAAAATGATACAGAGATGTAAAAAAAAACAGTAAAAAGCTTCTGATATTCTAGATTTAAAATTATGTAAAGAAAAAAATCCCCATTATACCCTTATTTAAACATTTTAAATTGAAACCTAACACTATAATATATTCTTGAGCAATTCCGTCACACAAAAATGATAATAAAAAAAATTCTCGAGCTCTTGAAACTGAAAGATTTTTAAATTTCAGTAATCAAAACTAAAAAATTTAGAAAATCTCCAAACAAACAGAAAATGTTTATATTTTAAACGGTTCAAATTGAACATTTACAAACTCGAAACCTTCTACTAAAATTCAAATAAACGTTATTTAATTTTAATATTTAACTTTATTAAGGATTTTGATTTGAAATGCACAACCGCTTGTTTTTAAACTATTGTTAAAGTGCCTGAATTTTTATAATATTAACATTTAATTTTTTGCTCACAATAGGAATAAACTCCGGAAATAATTAACTTTATAATAATATAATTTATTCAAATTTGATACGAGAATCAAATATTCAAAATATTAAATTTTAATAAAATAAAATATTGTTTGCCAAGGAACTTTTAAAAATTTTAAATATTTCTAGAGTTATTCCAAGTTTTCAAAAACATCGAAATTTGATCTTTTTCCTTCGAATTGAGCTTATTGGTCGCAGAATTTTATTAACTTCTGTGCTATTATGAAGAAAAAATTTCCATGTTAATATTATAAAAATTAAGGCACTTTAGAATCAGGTCAAAAAAGAGGTGTGTAGATTATTTCAATTTTTAAAATCTTCAATTTTGAAAGCCTAAATTTTAAATGGTCTAATTATGTACGTTTTCATTTTTGATTATTCTACTGAAGACCTTTTTCAGCCAAAATTGAGCAAGCATTTTTAGAGGATACTATTTAATTTGAAAATAATCGATTAAAAATAAAATTGTTTAAACTAATGCTTTCATCGAACAGAAATAATTTTAAATTAATTCGATTTTTTTTTTAACTGAAGACGTCAAACTCAAAGTTTCAAACCTGGAAGTGCTTAAAATTGTCACATTGGAATTTATTCAGCAATTCCAACCGAGCATATAAAAAAAAGTATAATTTAATATGACGTGGAACGAAGAAACTAGCCTTAGGACAATTTCATAGGTGACGTGGAACGAAGAAACCAGCCATAGGACAATTTCATAGTTTTACGAGGATTTTTTTTTTATAAGTCGCAATAAAATATGAAAATAACATATGAATATTTATTTCTATCGTTAATTTTTTTGGCGTAGTCCTAAGGCTGTTCATTTGAAAATGTCAAACTCAAAGTTTCAAACCTGGAAGTGCTTAAAATTGTCACATTGGAATTTATTAAGC
>CAKNYM010051073.1:63412-113548 GCA_932195095.1 Andricus curvator
AAAAAAAAAATGCAAACGGCTTCAAAATTCTTGAGCAAAAAACGCAACTACAATAATAATTTTTATAATTTAAATAGTTCAAAAAAATTTTGTTTATAATTAACACTTAGGACCAAATAAATCTTCCTTAGCTTTTTCAATTTAATTTCCCATACTTTCAATTCGCTATCTCATTTTGTTTAGAAATCTCGTCCAGAAAATGGAAAATCAAAAGATATACTTCAACGACTTCCAGATCATTAAAAAAAGTTTTATTAAATATATTTTCGAATAAAAATGTAGTGTTAAGTTTCGAGATTATTGTCACGATTTTTGATAAAAATAAATTTTTGAACTGGAAAAATTATGTAAAAATTATTAAATAGAGAAGAGAGGGATCACTACCTCCAGGTTTATGCATGAGCAATTTTTATCCCGTAATATATTCAAAAAAATAATTTATGAGCATTTTGAATTAGGCTTTTTGAAAAATCGTATCTTCTATTTTTATTAACTATCAAAACAAAAATTTCTTCCTGTTGACATTTTAGGTTTCATTTCAAATTTTAATGGTTCAAGCAGCTACATTTGCTAAAAATAATCCAAACAATGATTAAATTATTTGAATTTCGCGGGAAAATGTATCGCCTCAAACTAGAAAGGGCGCTAAATTCAAATTATAAAAAAAGTCAAAGTAATAGAAAACATATTTTTCGCGTGTAACTAAAATGATGAATTTCCAATTAAAATTATGAATCCTTAACAAAAAAATTATTTTTTAACAAAACAGTTGAATCCTCAACCAAAAAAACAGATGATTACTAATTGGCAACCAAACAAACATTTGCATTCTAAACAAAATAGATTACATTTTCTCCACAAAAAGAGACGAATTTTGCGCCCAAAATTATTTTTTGGCCAAGAAAGTTAAATTTGCGACTCAAAAGTTAATTTTTCAACCAAAAAAGTTAATTTTTAGTCAAGAAAAGTAAATTTTCAACAAAAGAGAGCTGAACTTTCAACCAAATAGTTTAAATTTCAACCAAAAAAGGTGAATTTTCGAGCAAATAAGTAAAAAATTTCATAAAATATTTAAATTTAATAATTTAATCTTCAACAAAACAGTTGCATTTAGAATCAAATAGAGTTGCACTTTTAAGCAAAAGAGACGAATTTAAAAAAAAAAATGAATTTTTAATCAAATAGTTGGATTTTTAATGAAATAGTGCAAGTTATTTTTCGACCAAGAAAGCTAAATTTCCAACAAAAGAATTAGACTTTCAACCAAAAAGGGTGAACTTTCTGCCAAAAGAGATGATTTTTTAACAAAAGAATTGGGCTTTCAAGCTTAAAAAGTATCATTTGTTTCTAAAATATTTAAATTTAATTAATACATTTTCAACAAAAAACTGAATTTTCAACAAAACAGTTGCACTTAGAATCAAATAATATAGTTGAAATTTAAGCAAGAGACGAATTTTCAACAAAATAGTTGAATTTTTAACCAAACAGTTGAATTTTCAATTAAATGGTCGAAACTTCGAAGAAAAAAGATAAGTTATTTTTCGACCAAGAAAGGTAAATTTTCTACCCAGGAGTTGAATTTTTAACCAAAAAAGTTAATGTTTGACCAAGAAAGCTAAATTTTCAACAAGAGTTGAATTTTCAAGCAAAGAAGATTAATTTTCTATCAAAAGAGACAAATTTTGATGGAATGTTTTCGAAAATTTTTAATTTCAAACCCGAAAAGATCCATTTTTAACCAAGACAGCTTAATTTGCAATAACAAAAAATTAATTTTTAACCAAAAAAGACGATTAAAAAAAATTGAATTTTCAAGCTAAAAAGTCAATTTTTTTTCTAAAACAGTTGCATTTAAACCAAATAGCTGCACTTTAAAGCAAAAGAGAAGAATTTTCAAAATAAAATTTAAAAAAAGTTCATTTTTCACTAAATAGTTGAATTTTCAATTAAATGGTCGAAATGTGGAAGAAAAAAGATTAAGCTGCAACCAAAAACAGTTAAATTTTCAACATAAAAGTTAATCTTCAAGCAAGAAAGGTTACTTCTATAAAAAAATATCAATTTTCTTTCCAAGGAGACGAAAATTCAACAATACAGTTGAATTTTCAACCAAAAAAGATAATTTTCCACCAAAATAGTCAAAATTTGATGAAAACAGGTAAGTCTTTAATCCAATAAGTCACATTTTTTCGAAAAACTATTAGTTTTAATCCTAAAAAGATCAATTTTTAACAGAGACAACTGAATTTTCTATTTAAAAAATTCATTTTACACCAAAAAGACGATTAAAAAAAGTTCAGTTTTCAAGCTAAAGTCAATTTTTTTCTAAAACTTTTAAATTTAATTAATAAATTTTCGAAAAAAAAAGTTAATTTTCTAACAAGAAAGCTAAATTTTCAACAAAAGAGTTGAATTTTCTACCAAAAGGAACGATTATTTATTTTAAAAGTTGAGTTTTCAAGCAAAAGTCAATTTTTTCTAAAACAGTTGCATTTAGAACCAAATAGTTGCAGTTTAAAGAAAAAGAGAAGAATTTTCAGCAAAAAAGTTAATCTTCAACAAAGAAAGATTACTTCTACAAAAAAAAAAAGATTAATTTTCTTTTCAAACAGACGACAATTCAACAAAACAGTTGAATTTTAAACAAAATTCAGTTCGTATTGAAGCAAAAAAAAACAAAAAGGGAAAGTTTCTCGAAAATAGGGTAAAGAATTTTAAAAAAAAAGGGAACAGAGGGGTATAGCGGAAAGAGTGTGACATGTGATACTGAATAGTATTTTCATACCATAGACAAAATGAGATGGATGAAAGTGACTAAAGTGGCCTTTTTCCTTGAAAAAAGTGACTACAGTGACTTTTTCTTTAAAAAATTACTTGAAAAAACGTTCAAAAAAATTCGTTTAAAAAATAAATGCTTAAGGTGCTTCAAATGAGCCGGCTTTTAGAATAATACAAAATGCGGCTACAAGGATGAATTGTTTGATGTAAAATTTTTACCACATAATCTAAAGGCTTATATATGTGCATGCCTAGAGCCCTTTTTTTGAAAAAATGGTCTTGTTTTTTTTTTTAATTGAAAATATGCTGAATTTTTTGCGCCTGGAAACGAGCAACACGCCACTGGGCGCTCACCGTTTCAAAGTGCGTTTCAACAAAAAAAAACAAAAACAAAAAAAAAAACGCTATTTTTCAAAAAGGGCTCTAGTTATGCACATGTATAAGCCTTCAGATTATGTGGTAAAAATATTACATCAAACAATTCATACTGGTAGCCGCACTTTGTATTATTCGAAAACCCGACTAGTTAAAAGCACCTTAAATGCTCGGTTCGATCTTAAATGCTCATCATATTCTCCAGAACATCTGCTCAAAATAAATTCTTCAAGTATATCTTTTGATTGTCCACTTTTACTGAATTCTCCCAGTCGTAAAAGAAAATAAGACACTACCGCCATCTCTGTCTTTTCACATTACCTGTTCAGAGAAAACAACCTCGGGAACATAGGTAATTGCCCCGGATACATGCCCTCAAACTGAAAAATCGAAATACAAACCTTCCTCAATGCTTCTTCATGTGATTGAGCATAATCGTACGCGTGACAAATCCTTTTCCACACAGAGTGCAGGTATATGGCCGCTCACCTGTGTGATATCGTCGATGAACCGTGAGCGTTGAAGCCTGAGTAAACGACTTGCCACACATCGCGCAAAGATACGGTCTTTCGCCAGTATGAATGCGCTGATGCACCACATAATACTTCCGATGAGTAAACCCCTTACCACACACATCACAAATCAAAGGCCTCGACCTATGAACCGCCTTATGTGTATTGAGCAATTCAGGAGTCGCAAACTCCTTCGTGCAAGCGTCGCAAGGAAAGGACGACGCAGGATTCGAGTTTCCCGAATGATTTCCACCAATCCCAGCCACAGTATTGACAGGAGCAGCTTGAACAATCGCAGTTGGTGCAATGGTTCCAACAGCTCTGCCATCTGGACTGGGTTTATGTGTTTTCGCATGATGATTGTAAAGATTCCTAGTCTCAAAACGCATCAGACATCTGGGACACGAGTACGGCTTATCCTGTCCGGATTCATGCATCTTTCGATGTCGCTCAAGGAGAGTTCGGTAGCGAAAAGTCGCTTGGCACTGATCACAGGCAAACGTCTTTTCGCTACTTGTTCTCGCGGGTTGAGCTTGAACGTAAGAGGTTGTCGTGGCGGTGTTGGCCGCCAACGAAGTTATCGGGGAGGCATGCGTAACCTCGTGCATCCGCAGATGACTCTGAGTGAGAAAAGTTCTCGGGCAAAACTGACAAGTGTACCTAGGTTGATTCCCGTGGTCGCGATTATCAGTGTCCTCACGCAGAGGATGACTCGTTCTAATGTGATAGTTCAGCTTGAGAATGCTGCGAAACTCGAGACCGCAGTTTGGACAAGAGTACGACTCGGTGAGAATCTGAACGTGCTCGTGGAGGACGGGCTGTTCCGGGTAGATGACAGAGAGATGAGTCAGAGGTGGAGCCATCTGCAGAGTCGAGGACAACATCGATGAATGACTCGTGAAGACTGAAGGCTGTAGATACGTACAAAAGCCTCCTAATCCGTACTCTCCCGACTCCGGCGAGGGAGAGAGTATCTGTCGCAGCATTCCCGATAACCCGCCAAATGTGCCGCCATCTCTGAAATTGACAAAACCCAAGGACATTGCGGCGAGAGACCGAACACACACATAAGAAAGAGTCGACATATCTTGATATTTATTACTGTTTCTTTCGACTTTTTTTTTTGCAGACGTATAACACGAGCAGCAGGCGGTGATATACATTTATAATATTGAACTTTGCTTGTGTGTTTTCTGCATAGTGGTCGTGCAAGGTGCTTGGGCATTGCGATTTTGACTAGAACACAGATTCGAGTACTAAACACCTAGGTGTCGAGCTTAGAGAGAGAGAGACTCTATGATCAATGATCAAAAATTGAGTCACTTATAAATACTTTACCTTGTACGCAATTTTGTCATTAAACTATACAAACTCTTTACCGTAAAAATTGACGTTCACCTTCGGAAGATAGGAAATGATAGAAATATTTAAATATTAGTACAAAATTTAATAAAATATCTCACCTTGAAAATTTATCCAGCACCATTCTTCTACTGTTACGTGATGTCTTCTTCCCAGGCTGAGATGACGTCCAAGTTCACAATTTTGAAATTAATATTTAGAGTAAATACTGCTCGATTGTACACTCGTACTTGCAATATCTTCTCTGAATATAATTTTTAAACACTGATAAAAACGCGATTAAATTTCCGGCCCGAGTTGATTCAGATGCTCATTAAAATCGTTAAAAAGCAACGAATGAGCAAAAAAAGACCGTGAATACAATCGCAGCCAAAAATGTGGCGCTGATTGTAGCAACAATCTTCATACAAAAGGCATGAAGATTGTTCGCGAAAAACGTATGAAAAGAAATGTATCGGGTCTAAAAAACTGGGATATTCACACTACAAATTGGGGAGATCACGTAAAAAAAGATGAAAAAACATTTAAACCAAGAAACTGAAAAATTGGTGCTCAAGTTAAGCACCTTCAGTTCCTAGTTCAGGTCAAATATCAAAAGTACGTAACAGTTATTATATATTGAGAAAAAAGAAAATACTCGCCTTTCAATAAAATTTTGAAGACTCTTCTCGGAAATGCATCCATCAGATGTGATTGTAATTCCGCAACTGCTGATCTTGAATATCTTTCCTCTTGAAATTCTTGCAATCTTCTTTTCGTTCATGAGACACTTTATAGAGTTTAGATCCATTTCGTAAAAAATTTTATGTCACGAATCCAGTCTTTTGAGCCAAGATATGTTGAGTAAACCGGAACTTATCTCCTCAGGAGATGTTTTTGCAAAACTTAATCTTAGCGCAACGACAGAGTTCTATTTTACCGAAAAAATGTCAGCGAAACAGACTTTATAAAGCACTATTTGCGAAAAAAAATAGTAAAAAATTCGACACTAGCTATCACTAAAAATATACGGGTGTAATTCTCTGGCCTAGGTCAGAATTGTAAACGAGAGTATTTGTGGAAGTTACGGTTTTATCGATCGTCAAGTGATTATTTCGACCAATGTTTGGCGAAGTGCGGCCTTAGTGCCTTTACGTAAGCGTGGGAATAATATTGAAACATTTATACATCTTTCTGTTTCGTGGACAGAGAGATTCAGTTCATAATATTCCTTTAAAGGAACGCGCGTTAAAATCGTGCATGGAATGCAAGAGTAACGATATATTGGTTATAACCGACAAATGGAATTCTTTTCAAATACCCCTCTGTCCATTTATACACGTAATTTCTAAACTTGGCGTTCGATTCAATGAAGCTTTTCAGGTTTAGAAAAAACACAGGTTGAAAAAGAAACAAGAGGCTCATTAAAACGAACGCCGTGTACATGCTAATATTGCTGCGTACACATAAATGTAAATGTAAGATATTTAGCAATTTGAAGAATCATCTTGGATTAAAAGTTAGCAATATTCCTAGTTTTGAGGATCATCATTTTTTAAAATAATTCGGTACTTTTCAAGAGATTATGTTTCCAAATTGCTACATATCAAGAGCCAAAGATGGTTGTGGGGTGTGTGCGCACTTACCTTTTAGTTCGCACCATATCATTCTAGAAAAGGTGACTAACTCTTAACAAACTTTTCGAGATGAATAGATTTTTAATTTATCCCATTGATTAAGGTTTTCCGTGTCCTAAATAATAATGCGCAACGTGACATTAGGTATCACAAATAAATAAAAATCGATGCGTCTTGCAAAATTTGCAAGTATTTAGAAGATATATCCAACAACTGAAATCAAAATTCTCGAATATACTTTAATAAATCCTCGATAACCGGTGAATTTCAACTAACTGAATATAAAAAATCAAAGGTTCAAACAAAACGAAAAAAGTTAAAACCGTCGTGATAACCCAAAGTGCCGTAAAAATAAGTTCCGGCGCTGATCATTGGTGCTAGTGCAAATGTTTGTGTTCGCCACAACAAATGACATCTTTGGCTCTAAAAAATGTTCACGTACAAAAGATCGAAAACTTACCCAGTCTTGTTGTCGGCGCTGGCTACCTGCGGCATCGCCATTTCCGGCATCTCTGTGATTTTCTGTTGTTGAAGTCCTGACGGGCCAGCTTCGTCACACGCTAACGAAACATTAACAAAGGTGGTAGGTTCTACGGTTCTATTGCTAGGATCTTCTTCACCCTCTTCTTTTACAGGTAGGCCTGTTGAAAAAAAGGAATTATTAGTCAACTGCAAAATGCATACAGTTTTTCATATGTCACACAGGGTGGCGATTCGGCGGACGATTTCAAATTCCCGGTCAAAAAATTGCAAATAAATTAATTATCAAATAAAATTATGAATCTTCAACTGGAATAGTTAAAGGTAATTTTTCAACTAAAATGATGAATATGTAACTGGAATACTTGAATTTTCAACCAAGAAGGTGAATTTCTAAACAATAAGATTAATTTTCTACCGAAATAAACAATTTTTCAACAAAATACATGAATTTTTAACGAAATGATTGAATTTTAAATTAAAGAAGACAAATATTCAGCCAAATAGTTGAGTTTCGAACTACAAAAAACAAATTTCATCAGAAAATATAATAGTTACATTTTTAGTTTAAAAAATTAATTTTCAACTTAACTGATGAATCTTCAACAAAATTTTGTTTACTACAAAAGATAAATTGTCAACCAAAATTGAAATAATTAAGTTTTGATATAAAAATATTAATGTTCAACCAAAAGACGAATTTAAAAATAAAAAATATAATTTTTCAACCAAAAATTGAATAACTAAATTTTTAGTCATAAAATGAATGTTCAACCGAAGATGAAAATTCGACTTTTTGGTAGAAAATTGATCTCCTTGTTTGAAAATTCATCTTTTTGGTCGGAAATTTATTAGGTTTGGTTGAAAATTTAAGTATTTTGTTCAAACCTCCTTTTTTTGGTTCAAAATTATTTTTTCAACTGAAATGTTTTTTAGTATCAAATTGATTTCATTCGATGAAAATTTAACTATTTGATTGAATTTTTTTTTTGTTACAAATTGATTTTTGAACTTAAAAATGAAGTCTTTTATTTAAAGTTCGTCTTTTTTGGTTAAATTCAACTGTTTTTATTTAATATTAAAATATTAAAAATATTTGTTAACAAGTAATTTGTTTGGTTGAAGATTCATTACTTTAGTGGAAAATCCACCTCCATCGCTGAAAATTCAACTATTCTATTGAAAATTTCGCTTTTTTTTTGCTGAAAATTAATTGTTTTAACAGAAAATTTAACTATTCCATTTTTGGCTGAAAAGGTTTTCTCTTTTAGTTGAAAATTCACTTCTTTTGTTGCAAATGGTATATATTGTTGGAAATTGATGTTTTTGATCAGAAAATTTCACTATTCCATTTTTGGTTGAGCATTTATTTTTTTAGTTGAAAATTTAACAATTTTTTGATAATTCGTTTTCTTTTAGTAGAAAATTTACCTTTTTTTAGTTAAAACTTCAAATATTTAGTTGGAAATTTATGTATTTCGTTGAAAACTTGTCTTTCTAGTAAGAAACGTAAGCCTTATTTTTTGAAAACTCATCCTTTTGGTTGAAAATTGAACTATTTAATTATTGGTTCAAAATTTATCTTTATTGGTTGAAAATTCTACTACTTGTTAAAAAAAAGAGACTTTTACCAAAACACGTACTTTGATTTTTTGTTCAGCAGAAAATAATGTTATGTTTGTAAAATTCAGAGCTACGGAAGAAAAACTGACCAGTAATTAAAATATTAAATTTTTTTCTATTTTACGAATGAACTATAAACTTTTATTAATAATTTGTATAGAAAAAACTATATTTTCAGTTAAAACAATTAATTTTCCACACAAAAAATTTCAACTAAACTGACGAATCTTCAATTGCAATAGATGAATTTAAAATTTTTTTAAATTTTGTAACAAAAGAGTTTAACTTTCAACCAAGCAGTTTCATGTTTAACCATAAAGATAAATTTTAAAATAAAATGATGAATATTTGACTGGAATACTTAAATTTTAAACGAAAAATATGAATTTTCAAACAAGAAGATTAATTTTCTACCAAAAAATACGATTTTTCAACAAAATACATGAATTTTCAACGAAATAGTTGAATTTTGAACTAAAAAATACAAATTTTCAAACGAATAGTTGAATTTTTAATTAAAAAAGATAAATTTCCAACCGAAAATGGAATTGTTACATTTTCAGTTTGAAAACATTAATTTTCAACCAAACTGATAAATTTTCCACTGAAATTATGAATCTTCATCTGGAAAACAGTTGAATTTTCAACCAAAAACATAAATATTCAACCAAAAAGATGAATTTTCAATTAAAATGATAAATATTTAACTGGAATACTTGAATTTTAAACGTAAAAGATGAATTTTCATAGAAGATTATTAATTGTCTATCAAAAAATACAATTTTTCAACAAAATACATGAATTTTCAACGAAATAGTTGAATTTTGAAGTAAAAAATACAACTTTTCAAATAAATAGTTGAATTGTAAAGTATAAAAGATCAATTTTCAACAAAAAAAATGGAATAGTTAAATTTTCAGAAAAAAAATTAATTTTTAACCAAAAAAACTAATTTCCGAAAAAAGTCACATTTTGAAATAAAGTAAGGAGTTTTCAACTAAAATGATGAATTTTCAACCAAAAAGATAAATTTTCAAATAAAGTGATGAATATTTAACTGGAATACTTGAATTTTTTACCAAAAAGATGAATTTTCGAACAAGAAGTTTAATTTTCTACAAAAAAAAAGAGGATTTTTCGAAAAAATACATGAATTTTCAAGGAAATAGTTGAATTTTCAACTAAAAGACAAATTCTCAACGAAATAGTTGGATTTTTAATCAAAAAATATAAATTTCTAGCCAGACTGATGAATTTTCCATTGAAATTATGAATCTTGAACTGAAATAGTTAAATTTTCAACCAAAAACATAAATATTCAACCAAAAGGATAAATTTTCAAATAAAATCATGAATCTTCAACTAGAGTAACTGCATTTTCGACCAAAAGATGAATTTTAAACAAAGAAAATTAATTTCTAACAAAAAAAGACAATTTTTAATCTAAAAAATATAACTTTTCAATCAAAAATGGAATATTTCAATATTTAGTTAAGACAATTAATGTCCAGCAAACGAAAAAACGAATTTTCCAGAAAATAACTCATTTTTCTACCAAGGAGAAAAAAATGTTGAATTAAAATGATTAACCTTCAACCAAGAAAATACATTTTCAACATAAGCGTTCAACTTTCAAGAAAATAACTCAATTTCCATTCCAAAAAAAAAATGAATTCCGAATGAAAAATGTAGTAGTTGATATTTAAACCAATAAAGATTATTCTTTTGAAGCAAAAAAGTTTAATTCAGCCAAAAAAGACGACTTTTCAACATAAGTTGAATTTTTAACTTCGAAAGATTTTTCTGTCAAGATAGAAAATATTGCAAACTGATAAATTTTCAACAAAATACATGCAGTTTCAACCAAATACTTAAATTTCCAGCTGATGCGATCAATTTTCAACCAAAACTAGAATATTAAAATTTTTAGTAAAAACAAAATTAATTTGAAATTAAAAAGAAACGAATTTTTAACAAAATAGTAAAATAAGATAATACAAAGCTACTTTTAAAACCGAGGAATCACTGTTATTCAATTTTATATAACATTTAGAAAAAAAATTAAGCACGCTCGCGAAAAAATTCCGACTATATGCGCAATTCCCAAATTAAAGTTTAGAAATGATTTAAATCGTTTCTTAAAAGTGGACTTTTTTCACGTAAACCTTTTACTACACTCGTGTTCTCTCTGTGAACCGGCATTGAACACGCGTACGAGATAAACTAAGGTACTATATTAGATGGGAATATGCAAGCTGCCATCTTGGTTCCCCGCGAAATTCAAAATCCGTCTTTTTTATTTGCGTGGTCAACTTGCGTCGTGCTGCAGAAAAACGGGTTTCTAACCTTACTTTCTTCTGGATCTTATTTCGCTTCAACATACCAAAAAAAATGCTCACAGGCAATTTAATGACATATAACCATAAGCTTCAGACCCCAGATATTTAAATTATATTGTTTTATTGATAAACATGAGTACTTCGCATAATTTTGAATTACAATTCGGTTCCATTTGTCGGATCTACAATTTATAATCCATATTGACAATCTTTCTCTTTGTACTAGTGGAAAACGATAAAGTTTAAATCCATCTTCGTTTCTGTTTTTACAAAACGGAGCACTACAGCAGACCATTTTTATATTCTAAACTTAATTTTAACTAAAATACATGACATGCTTATCGAATTGTTTCCCGCAAACTGTCCAGGAACCAATATGGCGGTTGCATATTCCTGTTTAATATAGTACCCCGAGATAAACAGCATCATGGCACTGAAATCTTTTTATTATATTTCGAATTCATTTCGTGCATCTTTTACAGAAACAGTTTTCCATACGGTGCAATGCCTTTGTACATCACCGTTAGTTCATAGTTCGCCACCGCAGCGCCACCGTCTAAGCGCACAGTCAATAGAGTTCCAATCTAATCTTCTGTTTAATGTTTGATACATACCGTCGTCGCCGTCGCACTCATCGTCGGACTCGTTCTCCTCGTCTTCGCTGGAGTCTTCGTCCTCCTCATGGTGTCCAGGCACGCTCGTAGCTTGGTTTTGTGTGATTTGGTCGTGCGTACTTTGCGTACTAGGTCCCGGTAGAGCCTGAACCGTTTGGACAGAACTACCACTGGTGTCCATAGGAACTGAGGTCATTTGTTGGTTGGCTGTGGAGATGATGATGGGCATACCGAGACCCATGTTGTCCATCATTCCCATGCCCATGTTTTGATGCGTCGCTACTTGCTGCTGCTGCATCACGACGCTCCCATCTAACCTATTTTCACTAGCCTGTTGCTGATGCTGCTCCTGCTTCATTACGTTCTGCAAATTAAACGACAGAAATTGGTCACAATGACTTTAAATAGACTCGGGGATCACAGCGGTTCCGTAGTTCAATTTTAGGTAAAAAGAGGGACTTCATTCATTATTGAAGACAGACTTCACTGCCCAAAGTGCTCTAAAAACAGGGTAAATAGGTTGATTTTTCACGAAAATAGGGGAATAAATTCTCTTAAATAAATTTTATGTTAAATTCAGAAGATTTCAACTTGAAATATATTACATTGTCAACCAAAGATTAATTTTCTACCAAGAGATGCTATTTCAACAAAAAAGATTAATTTTTTTATCAAAAAGACGAATTTTCAACCGAATAGTAGAATTTTCTACTAATAAAAAGATCAGTTTGAAAACAAAATGGAATAGTTAAATTTTTAGTTCAAAAAACTTATTTTCAACCAGAGATAAAATCTTGAAACAAAAAAGATAAACTGATAACAAAATAGTTACAACCTAACCAAACAAGATTAATTTCCAACTCAAGAAGATTAGTTTTGAACCAAACAGTTGCATTTACGACCAAATAGTTGGATTTTTGAAGCAAGAGACAAACTTTTAAGTCAAATAGTTGATTTTTTAAGTCAAAAAGACGATTTTTTTAACAAGAAACAAAAATTTTTCAATCCACAAGGAGAAATTTTCTAATAAAAAAACGCGAATTTCTACAAAACAGTGGAATTTTCAACCAATCCGCATTAATTTTTCAACAAAAAAGTTGAATTTTTACCTAGGACCAATTTCATACCAACTAAGGCGACTTTTTCATCAAATAGTTGAATTTTCAACCGAATGGTCGAATTTTCAAACAAAAATGAGATTGTTTAGAAGGCACTTGAATTTTTTATAACAAAAGACGAATATTCAACAAAACAGTGGATTTTCGGTTAGAGGATATTTTTTCAACCAAAAAAAGAAACCGATATTTTAATAAAATACATAAATTGTCAACCAAATAGTTGAATTTCAAACAAAAAAAGATGAATTCCTAATTCAAAACAAAAAAGTCAAATTTTCAACCAAGCCACATTAATTTTTCAACAAAAAAGATTAATTTTTAACCAAGAAGACTAATTTTCTACCAAAAAGCCGAATTTTTAAACAAACGAGATTAAACTTTTAAAAAACCCGTTGCATTTTCAAGCCAAAAACAGGATTTTTTAAAGAATAAAGTTGAATTTTCAACCGAAAATTTAATTATCAACCAAGGAACATGAATTTTCAACCAGAATTTTCAATCCAAAACGAGGAATTTTCTATAAAAAAGACGAATATTTAACAAAACAGTGGAATTTTCGGCTAAAGAGGATATTTTTTAACAAAATAAGACGATTTAAAAAAAAACATGAATTTTCAACCAAATAGTTGAATTTTTAACAAAAGAGATGAATTTTCCTGCACAAGATGAATTTTAAACAAGAGTTTATTTTCAAACAAAAAGATTTATTTATTACCAAAAAAGACAGCCTTTCAACAAAATAGCTGAATCTTCAACCAATCCACATTAATTTCTCAACAAATAAGATGAATTTTTAACTAAGAATACTAATTTCCTAATAAAAAGACGATTTTCTAAACAAAGGAGATTAAACTTCTACCAAAAACAGTTGCATTTTCAACCAGTTTAATTTTCAAACCAAAAGGCGATTTATTTAGAAGTCAGTTAAATTTATTAAACAAAAAAATTAATTTTCAACCAAGATGAATTTCTATTCAACCGTTGAATTTTCGGCCAAAAAGACAATTTTTTTTACAAAACTAGTTGATTTTTCAACCCGAAAATATGAATTTTCAACGAAAAAGAGGTATTTTTAACTAAAAAAATTAAATTCCTATTTTAAGACGAATTTTTGACCAAATAGTTGAATTTTCAAGCGAGTGGTCGATTTTTTAATCAAAAGAGATTAAACTTCTACCAAAAACAGCTGCATTTTCAACCAGTTTAATTTTCAAAACAAAAGGCGATTTATTTAGAAGTCAGTTAAATTTATTAAACGAAAAAATTAATTTTCAACCAAGAAATATGAATTTGCATTCAACAGTTGAATTTTCGGCCAAAAAGGCAAATTTTTTTACATCTCTAGTTGAGTTTTCAACCTGAAAATATGAATTTTCAAACAAAAATAGGAATTTTCAACTGAAATGACGAACCTGCAACCAAAAACTGCATTTTTAACAAAAACATTACATTTTTAATCAAAACAGATGAATTCTGAACGAAAAATATAGTAGTAGAATTTTCAACCAAAAACAAGTTCAGTTTTTCTTATTGTGTTCTATTAATTCAATTGGCATTTAAACGAAAACATTTCTTGAAACCGGGGAAAAAATAACAGAATCCTTACTTTTCATTTAATTTTTTTAGCATTTTTTTTAGTATAATATTATTTTTAAACTATATAATCGATTTTTCCACATTGATGTCCAAATCAACAAAATTAACAAATAAATCGTACACTAAATATATAAAATCGGAATCACCGAAGAGAATCTCTTTGAAAGAGTTTTGTTTCCTAAAGGCTTACATTTCTGTTTATAATTCTTGAAAAATGATTTGAAACTTTGTGGCAAAAAAAAATGGTAAAAAGGGGTAAAAATTATTGATTTTAAGAGACTTTTTTGCAATTTAGGGGGAAAAAGGAAACGGACTGTGATCCCTGTATACTTTTAAATTAAAAAGTACAAAATATTACAGATAAATTCAGATTTAAGGTCAAGTATATAATTTCTATATTTAAAAAAGGCAAGATTTTTATTATTTTTATAATTTTATAAAAAGAAAAAAACCCTTCATGTGCTTACCGGGTTGAGTACTCCCGTTACGTAACCCTGTTTGTCCTCCATGTCTACTTCGCCGAGCCATTGTAAAAGCTGCTTCTCGGCGTTCGCCGTCGTATTCCAAAATTGATAAAATAATTCTAGTTTATACATACAGTCGTCACATATTTTCTTAGGTAATTTGTCTTCTCTAGACACCTGTAATCACAAAGAAAAAATATTTCTTTTAGAAATTATACATAATATCAACGAGGAATGTAAAACAGGCTAAATAAAAATAGGGAATAATAAAAATGTCGTATCAATATTTGTTCTTAATTCATATTACAAATTAAAAATGATTATTTGAATACCAATCTTCTCAATATGTGCAGAAATCTTTAAATATCCATTTAAAATATTGAATACAAATAATAAACTTCAAATATTAATTATAATTGTGTCTACAAACTCAACATTGCCAACAAAGTTAATTTTCAACCAAAAAAGATCATTTTCAATAAATAAAAATATGACTTCAATCCAAAAGGACGAATTTTGTAACAAAACAGTTGATTTTTCCACCAAATAGTTGAATCTGCAAGCCAAAAATTGAAATTTTCAACCATAAAAGATGAATTTTTAATAAAAAAGGATGAAATTTGAACAAAATGGTTCAATTTTCAAATTTCTTAAATTTGAATCGTGACAATTTGGTCAATTACAATTTGAAATAAACTCAACAGTGAAATTTCAAATGAAAATGTTTTCTGTATCTTTCAGAAATATGATAAATACATGAAACAACTAAAAATATAATTTTTTAAATTTACTTATCTTTCTCAACAGAAAAAAAAGAATTTTCAGCCATAAAAGATGAATTTTCAATCTAAAGACGAATTTTGAAAAAAAAAAAACAATTGAATTTTTGACCAGATAAGTGAATTTTTTAAGTGACAGTTGAATTTCCAACAAAAAAAAGATGATTTTTCTGTCCAAATAGACGAATTTTCAACAAACAGTTGAATTTTGCGACCGACAAAGATGGCTTAACAAATTACTCGAATTTTCAACAAAATAGTTAAATTTTTAACAATATAATTAATTTTTTAACAATATAGTTAAATTTTCAATATACAAGGATGAATTCTTAACAAAGGAGACGAATTTTTAATAAAACGCATTTTTCTCAACAAAAGAGATGAATTTTGAATCAAATAGTTGAATTTCCAAGTAAAAAATATAAATTTTCAATCTAAAAAATTAATTTTCTACTAAAAAAGAACAATTTTCAACAAAATACACGAATTTTCTACAAATAATAATTTAATGTTAGGCTTAAAAAATTAATTTCCAGCAAAATAGTTAAATTTTCAACCAAAAAGATGAATTTCCAACGAATAATGTATTCTAGTAAATATTTGAACCAAAACATATTTAAATTGTATACCTTAAAAGTTGAATTCAACCAAAAAGGACAAATTGACAAAAAAATAGTTTAATTCTCAAACAAAGAAGATTAATTTCCAACCAAACAGTTGCATTTTTATTCAAAATGGATTAAAATTCTACTAAAACAGATGACAAAAAGAAAAATTTAAAAAAAGTGTGAAATCTTTGAATTTATTGTGAAATCTTCTGATATTCTTTTAAATATTTGTGATTTTTTTCAATCTGTGTGATATCTTCCGAAATATTTGTAAAACTTTATGAAATCATTCAAATCCTTGTGAATTTTTTTCAATAATTGAAATCTTTGCGAAATCAATAAAATCCTTTAAAATCTATGTAAAATCTTTGAAATCCTTGTGAAATTATTAAAATCTTCATTAAATCTTTTTAAATCTGTGTGATATCTTCCAAAAGCTTTTTAAAACTTTGTTAACCTTGTGAAATTTTTTTTAATCATTGCAATTTTTTTTTAAATCTTTTAAAATCTTTGTAGAAATATTGAAACCTTTGTAAAGTCTGAAATATTTTTAAATCGTCGGAAAATCTTTTAAATCTTTCGTGAAATCTTGGTAAAAATATTGAAATCTTTGTTAAGTCTTTTAAATATTTTTCAATCTTCTGAAATTCTTTCAATTCTTTGTGAAATCATTGACATCTTTGTGAATTATTAAAAATTTGAAATCCTTATGAAATAGGTCTGAAATCTATTGAAACCTTCTTGAACTCTTTGTGAAATCTTCGAAATATTTTTAAATCTTCTGAAATTCTTTTAAATCATTGGAATCTTCGTGAAATCATTGTAAAATTATTGGAATCTTTGTGAGATTATTAAAATCTTTGTTAAATTATTAAAATCTGTGCGATATCTTCCAAAATATTTTTAAATCTTTGTGAAGTATTTGAAAACTTTATGAAATCATTCAAATCCTTGTGAAATTTGTTTAAATCATTGAAATCTTTGTGAATTCATTAAAATCTTTGTGAAGTCTGAAATTCTTTTAAACCATTGTGAAATTTTTTTAAATCATTGAAATCTTTGTGAAATAATTACATTTTTTTCTTAAATCTTTTTAAATCTAGGTGAAATCTTGGTAAAAATATTGAAATCTTTGTCAAGTTTTTGAATTTTTTTTTGACATTGACATCTTTGTGAAATTATTTAAATCTTTATGAAATCTATTGAAAACTTTTGGAATATTTGTGAAATTTTTTAAAAACTTTGTGAAGTCTTCGAAATATTTTTAAATCTTCCGAAATTCTTTTATATCATTGGAATCTTCGTGAAATCATTGAAATTTTTAGAAAATTATATCAATCTTTTTAAAACTTTGTGAAGTCTTCGAAATATTTTTAAATCTATGTGAAATCTTTGTGAAAGCATTAAAGTCTTTGTTAAATGTTTGAAATCTTTTAAAATATGTGAAATCTTCTGAAACCTTTGTGAAATCATTGATCTTTTGAAACCTTTGTGAAATTTTTAAAAATCATTGAAATCTACGTGATATCTTTCAAATGCTTTGTGAAATTATTGAAATATTTTTAAAACTTTGTGAAACCTTTATGGAATCATTGAAATCCTTGTAAAATTTTTTTAAATAATTGAAATATTTTTAAATCTTTTGAATTTCTTTTCAATCATAGTGAAATCTGTTAAATCTTATGAAATCTTTTCACAACTTCGAAACCATTGTGTGCATTTCTTTTTTAAATCCTTATAAATCATTCTGAAATCTTTATAAAATTATTGAAATATTTTTAAGACTTTGAAATATGTGTGAAATTTTTGTAAATAATTGAAATCTTTGTGAAATCATTAAAACATTTGTTAAATCTTTGAAATCTATGTGAAATTTTTGTAAAATTGTTGAAACATTTTTAAAGCTTTGTGAAGTCTCTAAAATATTGTTAAATCTTTTGTAATTCTTTTAAATCATTGTAAATCTTCAGAAATCATTCTGAAATATTTATAAAATTATTGAAATATTTTTAAGACTGAAATATTTGTTAATCTTTGTGAAATCATTAACATCTTTGAAATCTTATAAAATCGATGTGAAATTATTGAATTATTAAACAAATTTTATGAAGTATTTGAAATCTCTGTAAAATCATTCAAATCCTTGTGAAATGTGTGAAATTTTTGTGAAATCATTAAAACATTTGTTAAATCTTTAAAATCTAGGTGAAATTTTTGTAAAATTATTGAAACATTTTTAAAGCTTTGTGAAATCTTTTCTCATTTTCGAAACCATTGTGTACATTTTTTTTTTAAATCTTTGTGAATCTTCAGAAATCATTGTGAAAGATTTATAAAATTATTGAAATATTTTTTAGACTTTGTAAAGCCTTTGAAATATTTTGTAATCTTTGTGAAATCATTAATATCTTTGAAATCTTATAAAATCTATGTGAAACTATTGAATCATTTAAAAAAATGTGTGATGTATTTGAAATCCGTTTAAAATAACTCAAATCCTTGTGAAATCTGTGTGAAATTTTTGTAAATAATTGAAATCTTTCTGAAATCATTTTATATCGTTGTGGAATTTTTTTCAGATCATTGAATGCTTTCTGAAATCTTTTGACATCTTCGAAACCATCGTACTTGTTTATAAATCTTTTGAAATACTGGAAATTTTCAAGAAATATTTTGAAATCTTCTGAAATTCTTTTAAATCTGCGAGATTTTTTGAAATATTAAAAATATTTATGAAATCTTCTAAACTATTTTGTAATATTTGTAATTTTGAGAAATCTGCGAACCCTTTTGGAACCTTTGCAAAATCGTTTTAAATATTATTTTTTTATCATTTAAATATTTTGACATCTTCGAAACCATTGTCACTTCTTTTTTAAATCTTTTGAAATTCTTTGTGATTTTTTTTTAATATTTACGAAATCATCTGAATTATTTTGTAATTTTGAGAAACCTGTGAACTCTTTTGAAATCTTTTCGAAATTCTTTGAAATATTTGTGAAACCTTTTGAGATAATTGTAATCTTCTGAAATCCTGTAAAATATTCATAAAATCTAAAAATAAAAAATTTAGAGATTGAAATTTTTAGACGAAAAACGGTCAAAGTTGAACAACATAAATGATTTCCAAAATTGAGCTGTACTAATCCGAGCATCTGTTAAGTATTCGATACCACAGGTGGTCAATTTAATAAAGAATCAATTAAAGAGGGGAAATTCTGAAAACAAGTTATCGAACTTAATTTAACATCGAATCAATTAAAACGAGGGGGAATTCGCCGGTAGGGACAATCAGTCGATTTCCGCGTTAAAAAATCCCAGGCCTTTTACCTACAATCGAGACAAAGGGCTTTCGCGAAATGGTGGCCAGACCGTTGGAGAGGGAACCGGATCGATCCCGTGAAAAGCCGCCATTACCGCACGAATATAATTTCGGCGGCAAAATTGCCTTTTATACAAATTTCCCCTCCAGATGCGTCATTTTGACTCTGCGCCAACACCAAGCAAAACTGATAATTTCCGATAAACTAATAATTAATTTGCTATTTTTCAAGCCAGAAATTTAGTAAATAAAAAATCTTGTTGTCCCTAATTCGATAAATTATCGAACGAGACAAAAAATATTTAAATCCCCTTTCGATATTTCGGATTGAGAGTGAAGGGATAACAAGCGTTGCCTAAAATATTCGCCACGATTGAGTTTCGAAGATTGATGGCGTCTGAGACAAAAGAGGGGAAGGGGGAGGATCGACGCCGAGAGTTGGAAATCTGCCTTGAATGCGGCGTCTATACAAGGTGTTTGGCTTGAAAGTGATAAAAAACGATCGCGCGAACTACGAGGTGATGAGGAAATTGGGAAAAGGGTTGAGCATGCTTTCATTTTCGGCAAGATTTTTCGGCTTGGCAAGATGGCGGCAGGCCTAAACGATGGCGTAGTTGGCTTACCTTGACGGGCAGACAGGCGGCGATCTTGAGGAAAACTTGTCGGACGTCCCCTTCATCCTCGAATATCGGCACGCCAACACGATCTTTCACGAGACACAACCGGCACAAGTCCAACATTTGCACAAGTCCGGACGACATTTTTGCGTGAAAAACGCCAGCCGAAACGCTAGCCGCGCCCGTCGATGGGTGCTCGTCTCTTGTGTGGATCGATCGGCCGGCGACGCAGAACAGCAACTGAACGCGGATATGCCGAGTGAGTCTGCGCAGTGGCCTCTGGGCGGAGCCTGTTTCGGTAGCCAATCAGGTATCTCAAAAAGTGACGTCACAAGGCAAGATGGCTGCATGCCGAGGGACAAACAAGATGAATTTTCAATCTAAAGACGAATTTTGAACAAAACAATGGAATTTTTGACCCAAAAAGATGAGTTGTAACTAAATTGTTGAATTTTCAAATTACACTAGAGCCTCATACGCGCGCTCCGCGCGCGACCAATTTGTTTACATTCATTTATTTTATTTGGAAATGAATTTCAATAAAATACCATAAAATTGATTTTTACTTCAAAAATTTTGATTTATACATGGCTTCGCATGAATACCCTCTCACGATGCAGAATAAATAATTCTGTAAAAAATGGAGCATATTCGTTGAAAAATAGCCAGACTCTAAATTTTTCAATCGAAATTGTTTAAATAATTAATAATTCTTGTACATTTACAAAACATAGTGAAAATTCATCGGAAAGACAATCTTAGTTGATTCCGCAAATAAATTGTTCTGAATGTGTTTATGAAAATTGTTTAAATAATTAATAATTATTGTAAATTTTCAAAGTATCATAAGAAAGAGCTATTTGAAAAAACATTCTTTATTGATTCCGTAAACAAATTGAGCCTATTCTTAAAAAAAAGCCAAACTCTTGATTTGTTGATCAAAATTGTTTAAATAATTATTCATTCTTAGAAATTTGCAGAGCATTCTAGCAAAAAGTAATTGGAAAGCTATTCTTACTTAATTCTATAAAAAATGGTGCCTGTTCGTGAAAAAATAGCCAAACTCTCAGTTTTTTAATTAAAATTGTTTAAATAATTGCAAATTATTGTAAATTTACAAAGCAAAATATAAAACAGTCATCGGAAAGATATTCTTAGTTGAATTCGTAAACAAAGTGAGCCTATTTGTTGAAAAACAGACAAACTCTGAATATGTTTATGAAAATTGTTAAAATAATTAACAATTATTGTAAATTTGCAAAGTAACATAGGAAAGACTTATTTTTAATACATTATTTTCGGTTCTGTAAACAAATTGAGCCAATTCGTTAAAAATAATGATATTACTATTAATAATTCTTGTAAATTTACAAAGCAGCATATAAAATAGTCATCGAAAAGACATTCCTAGTTGATTCCGTAAACAAATTCTGCCTATTCCTTGAAAAATAGACAAACTCTGAATATGTTTAGGAAAATTTTTAAAATAATTAATAATTATTGTATATTTTCCAAGTATCGTAGAAAAGATTTATTGGGAATACATTCTTTCTTTATTCCCTAAACTAATTGATCCAATTCGTTGAAAAATGACCGGGCTCTTAATTTGTTTATGAAAATTGTTTAAATAATTAATAATTTTTGAAAATTTGCAAATCATCATACAAAAAAGTAATTGGAAAGACATTCTCAGCTAATTGTGTAAACGAATTTAGCATATTTGTTAAAAAATAGCCAAACTTTAAATTTGTGTATCAAAATTGTTTAAATTATTATTAATTCTTGTAAATTTACAAAGCAACATAGAAAAGAGTCATCGGAAAGACATTCTTAGTTGATTCCGTAAACAAATTGAGCTTATTCGTTTATAGAAATTGTTAAAAAAATTAATCGTTCTTGTGAATTTACATAAGCAACATAGAAAATTGTCATCAGAAAGACTTTTCTTAACATCATAGAAAAAAGTAATCTGAAAGATATTCTTACTTAATTCTGTACAAAATTGAGCCTATTCGTTGAGAAATAGCCAAACTCTTAATTTTTCAATCAAAATTGTTTAAATAATTAATAATTCTTGTAAATTTATAAAGCAACATAGAAAAGAGTTATCGGAAAGATATTCTCAGTTGACTCCGTAAAAAAATTGTCCCTATTGCTTAAAAAATACCCAAACCCTAAATATGTTTATGAAGACTGTTTACATAATTAATAATTATTGTAAATTTGCAAAGCTTCATAGAACAGAGTCATCGGAAGGATATTCTTAGTGAATATTGTAACAGAAATTTAGCCTATTCGTTGAAAAATAGCCAAACTCTGAAGTTGTTCATGCAAATTGTTTGAATTATTAATAATTATTGTAAATTTACGAAGCAACATAGAAAAGTGTCATCAGAAAGATATTCGTAGTTGACTTTGTAAACAAACTGTACCTATTCCTTGAAAAATAGCCAAACTCTAAATATGTTTATGAAAATTGTTAAAATAATTAATAATTATTATATATTTGCAAGCTATCGTAGAAACGAATTATTGGAATTACATTCTTTCTTGATACCCTAAACTAATTTATCCTATTCGTTGCAAAAAGGCCAAGGTCCTTCTGAAAAGTTAAACAAAAATGTAAAGTTGGTTTTTAAATAAAAAATTAACAAAATTTATCATAAAAAATCCAAACACAATAAAAAAATAAATGGTACTCAAAATTTCGAAAGTTTCAAACATTTTGAAATATAAAAGAACTATGACAAAAGCGTTAAATCGAAAATGAATCTTTCAAAATACGAATAAAATATTAAAAATGTTAATTAAAAGCCTTCTTTTTAAAAAATGCGTGAAAGGAATCGATATATACCGAAGTATAAATGCATATACTTCCACTAAGCTTCTTATGAAAACAAACATCTCGAGTTCAAATAAACACAGAACGCCCATGGTCGATGAGAGCGCCTTATGGTTAACTAAGTAACGGTAACGGTAACTAAACGACGAATACCAACTTTCAAAGATAGGAAAACTGAATTTAGAACCACATCGTCGAATTTTCAAAACAAAAAAAATCTGCCTCGCAAGTTTGAGCGCGCCTAGGGCGCGCGACTGTTGGGTCTCGCGCTTCGCGCTAGGGCGTATCTACATCGCGCTTTACGCTCGGTTCCTCTAGATTTTTGAATTTCGTGTTCGACTTCGATGAAAAGAAAAAGTTTGTTTCCAAATATTATAAAATTTATTATCAAAACCTCTACATATTAGGTGATTGTTAAATTTGTTTTCATTTCAGACTGAAAAGGAACTTTATCTACTCAAGGTTCTATCGACCTTAAGGAACACATTCTCATCCAGACACTCGCGCTTCGCGCTCGATATTTGATTTGAAAATCATTTGAACCTTGCGTTCCACGCTCGGTTCTATGCACCGTATGATAAAAACAAAAAAGTTTGAGCGCACTTACGGCGCGCGATTTGGTCGTCGCGCTTCGCGCTTCGAAATACACTGATCGCGCACTTTGTGCTTCGTGTTATATGTTCTTCATATACAAATTACTAAATTTGTATTTGATTTCAAATGAAAAATAATGATATAATTTAGGCGACAAATTTTATTAGTTAAAATTTTATTTAATCTTGTGCCGTTTTTCAAAAAAGTTAATTTTTACATTTTGAATATATTTTTGCAACAAAAATTGATTTTAAGTTTGTAAATCTTTTTTGAATGCACAATTTTTGTTCATTTATCTGTTTTCGTACCTTGCATTGTTTTTTCAAAAATTTGATTTTTTTACCGTCAATGTTATTTTCACGAATAAAACAAAAACTGCGCATCCTATCGAAACATGATCCATAACAAATTTGTACCTCTTCCTCGGATGAACAAATTTTTTCTTCGTCATTTTTTTCGTAGCTCGTGTTATTCGTCTAAAAATTTGATTTTTCTATTTTCTGTGCTTTTTTTACGAATAAAACAAAAACTACGCGTCATATCAAAAAGTGAATGATAACAAATTTGTAGATATTTTCTAGGTGCACAATTTTGGTGGAATTATCTTTTTTCGTATCTTGCATAGTTTGACAGCAAAATGGAATTTTTTATTTTTCATAATTTTGTTGTGCGATCAAAATTTGAATTTTTGATTTTTCGAAAAATTCAAAAAGTTGTTATGAAAATATTATAGGGTGTTCAAAAAGCAACGTTTTTCTCCTTCTGACTTTTTTCCATATCGTGCGTTTTTCGGCTTGCAATGATCAATCTTTCGAAAGTTATCGTGCCTACACGATACAGACAGACGGACGGACAGACAGACAGACACCTTCGTAAAAATCGTTTTTTCTGACTCAGGAGGTCTCAAAACTTGAAGATTTGATGAAAACCGAATATGTCAAATTTTACGTAAAACTAATACCTTCTCATTAGAATGAGAATGTAACAAATGTAATTCAACCTACAACAATTGCATTTTTGATCACATAAGCGAATTTTTAAAGAGACAGTTAAATTTTTAACAATATAGTTAAATTTTCAACATACAAGGATGAATTCTTAACAAAGTAAACCAATTTTTAATAAAATACATGAATTCTTAAACAAATAGTTTAGTTTTAAACTGAACAGTTGAATAAAATTATCCAACTTAAAAAAATCAATTTTCAACGAAAGATATGAATTTTGAATCAAAGAGTTGAACTTTCAAGTAAAAAATATAAATTTTCAAAAAAAAAATTAATTTTCCACTAAAAAAAGAACAATTTTCAAAAAATAATTTAATTTTCGGTTTAAAAAATTAATTTTCAACAAAATAGTTAAATTTTCAACCAAAGAAGATTAATATCCAACCAAGCAGTTGCATTTTTACCCAAAAAGAATTAAAATTCTACTGAAACAGATGAAATTTTTAAACCAGAAAGCCAAATTTTCAAAAAGTGTGAAATCTTTGAATTTACTGTGAAATCTTCGTGAAGTCATCGAAATCTTCCAATATTCTTTTAAATATTCGGAAATTTTGTTTAATCTGTGTGATATCTTCCGAAATATTTTGAAAACTTTGTGAAGTATTTGAAAACTTTATGAAATCATTCAAATCCTTGTGAATTTTTTTTAATCATTGAAATCTTTGCGAAATCAATAAAATCTTTGTTAAACCTTTGAAATCTTTTAGAATCTGTGTAAAACCTTTGAAATCCTTGTGGAATTATTAAAATCTTTATTAATCTGTGTGATATCTTCCAAAAGCTTTTTAAAACTTTGTGAAGTATTTAAAAACTTCATGAAATCATCTGAATTCTTGTGAATTTTTTTTTAATTATTTCAATTTTTGTTAAATCTTTGAAATGTTTTAAAATCTATGTAGGAGTATTGAAATCTTTGTAAAGTCTGAAATATTTTTAAATCGTCGGAAATTCTTTTAAATCTCTCGTGAAATCTTTGTGAAATCATTCAAATCTTTGTGAAGTTTTTGAAAATTTTTCCAATCTTCTGAAATTCTTTCAATTCTTTGTGAAATTTTTTGAAATCATTTACATCTTTGTGAAATTATTAAAAAATTTGAAATCCTTATGAAATCGGTCTGAAATATTTTGAAATCCATTGAAACCTTTTTAAAACATTGTGAAGTCTTCGAAATATCTTTTAAATCTTCTGAAATTCTTTTAAATCATTGGAATCTCTGTGAAATCATTGTAAAATTATTGAAATCTTTATGAAATTATTAAAATCTGTGTGATATCTTCCAAAATATTTTTAAAACTTTGTGAAGTATTTGAAAACTTTATGAAATCATTCAAATCCTTGAACAGCAACTGAACGCGGATATGCCGAGTGAGTCTGCGCAATGGCCTCTGGGCGGAGCCTGTTTCAGTAGCCAATCAGGTATTGCAAGAAGTGACGTCACGCGGCAAGATGGCTGCATGCCGAGGGGCAACCAAGATGAATTTTCAATCTAAAGACGAATTTTGAACAAAACAATTGGAATTTTTGACCCAAAAAGATGAGTTGTACCTGAATTGTTGAATTTTCAACTCACAAAACTGAATTTAGAACCACATCGTCGAATTTTCAAAATGAAAAAAAATGTAATTCAACCTACAACAATTGCATTTTTGACCACATAAGTGAATTTTTAAGGAGACAGTTAAATTTTTAACAATATAGTTACATTTTCAACCTGCAAGGATGAATTCTTATTAAAGGAGACCAATTTTTAATGAAATACATGAATTCTTAAACAAATAGTTCAGTTTTAAACTGAACAGTTGAATAAAATTATCCTACTTACAAAGATGATTTCTCAACAAAAGAGATGAATTTTGAATCAAAGAGTTGAACTTTCAAGTAAAAAATATAAATTTTCAACCAAAAAAATTAATTTTCTACTAAAAAAGAACAATTTTCAACAAAATACACGAATTTACAACAAATAAGTTAATGTTTGGTTTAAAAAATTAATTTTCAACAAAATTGTTTGATTTTGAACCACAGATATGAACTTGCCACTAAAATGATGAATCTTCAATTGGAATAGTTAAATTTGCAGTTAAAAAAATTATTTCCCGACAAAAAAAAAATTTCAAACAAAATGATGAATAAAAAAATTATGTGGTTCAACCTTCAACCAAGTAGACGACAACCAACAAAATTAATTTACAACCAATAATGTAATATAGTGAATATTTCAAACAAAAAATGTTTAAATTTTGTATCTTAAACAGTTGAATTCAACCAAAAAGGACGAATTTGCAATAAAATAGTTTAATCATGAAACAAAGAAGATTAATTTTCAATCAAGCAATTGCATTTTTATCCAAAATAGATTAAAATGCTACTGAAACAGATGAAATTTTAAAAACAAAAAGCCAAATTAAAAAAGATGGTGAAATCTTTGAAAATATTGTAAAATCTTCTGAATTTTTTTGTAAATCTTTGTGGAGTCATCGAAATCTTCTGATATTCTTTTACATAATTGTAAAAAAATTTTTAATCTGTGTGATATCTTGCGAAATATTTTGAAAACTTTATGAAATCATTCCAATCCTTGTGAATTTTTTTTAATCATTGAAATCTTTGCGAAATCAATAAAATCTTTGTTAAATTTTTGAAATCTTTTAAAATCTATGTAAAATCTTCGAAATCCTTGTGAAATTCTTAAAATCTTTTAAAATCTGTGTGATAGCTTCAAAAAGCTTTTAAAAACTTTGTTGAACTATTTGAAAACTTTATGAAATCACTTCAATCCTCTTGACATTTTTTTTAATCATTGCAATTTTTGTTAAATCTTTTAAAATCTATGTACAATCTTTGTATAAATATTGAAATCTTTGTGAAGTCTGAAATATTTTTAAATCGTCGGAAATTTTTTTAAATCTGCCGTGAAATTTTTTCAAATCATTCAAATCTTTGTTAAATCTATGTGAAATCTTGGTAAAAATATTGAAATCTTTTGTGAAGTCTTTGAAATATTTTTCAATCTTCTGAAATTCTTTGTGAAATTTTTTGAAATTATTGACATGTTTGTGAAATTATTAAAAAATTTGAAATCCTTATGAAATCTGTCTGAAATATTTTGAAATATATTGAAAACTTCTTGAAATCTTTTTAAAACTTTGTGAAGTCTTCGAAATATTTTTAAATCTTCCGAAATGCTTTTAAATCATTGGAATCTTTGTGAAATCTTTGTAAAATAATTGAAATCTTTGTGAAATTATTAAAATCTTCATTAAATGTGCAAAATCTTTAAAAATATTATGCAATTTTTTTGGTCATTTAAATCTTTTGACATCTTCGAAACCATTGCAATTTTTTAAAAATCTTTTAAATCTTTCTGAATTTTTTTGAAATATTTACGAAATATTCTGCATTATTTGTCAACATTTGTAATGTTGAGAAACCTGTGAACCCTTTTGGAATCTTTACGAAATTCTTTGAAATATTTGTGAAACCTTTTGAAATACTTGTAATCTTCGGAAATCTTTGTGAACTCGTTGAAATCCTTTGAAATATTCCTAAAATCTTAAAATAAATAATTTAAAGAGATTGAAAATTTTAGACAAAAAAACGTTCCAAGTTGAAAATTAAGAAAATGTTAAAAATTGACAAAATGGCGGCGGTTTTTCTGAAAATATTAAAAGTCGATTTTCTCAAAAAACCCACACTTATATTTGTTGCCAATTTTTTTTTTTAATTTGTCCTATCATAAGGAAAATACTTTATAAATTTTATGCGGACTCAATAACTTTTGTGGCCAGGAGAATTTTTATGCATGAAGTCGAATTTTCGCATTTTTCTTGCAAACAATGAAAGATACGAAAAAATGTGAAGGAAATAATTGGCGCAGTTAAAAAAGTTCTACAAAAAGTTCCTTTACTCATTTATGATACCGTGTACCATTTCTGAGAAAAATAAAAATATTCAATTTTCACGAAGAAAAAAATTCTTTTGACCACAAAACAATTTTAGCCCGCATAAAAATTACAGAATATCTTTTTTATTTAAATAAAAATTTGTAAAAAATATTTTTAAAAAATAAAAAAGGTGGGGTTTGCCCCCTTTTACAGAAATTGCCCATATGTTTCTAGTCCTTCAACTTGTTTTTCTAATTTTCTAAAGATTTTTAAAAAATTAGAATGGTTTCGAAGATGTCAAAAGACTTAAATGATCAAAAAATTGCATAATATTCTTAAAGAATTTGCACAGGTTCCAAAAGGGTTCGCAGATTGCAAAAGTTATATGAATTTAAAGCAAAAATTAGGATTTTTTTTTGATAAACAAAGCAAAAAATTCAAATACGCATAATTTCGTAAACATTTTTTTTGTCACAAATCGCAAGAATACGTATTGCCTAATTTCCTCTGAAAAACAACATACTTTGTCCCCGAGAGATTCTGCGACTTCAAGTGTAGAACCTGGCTGATTTGAAATGGATTCGGTCATTTTAATATTATTTTTAAAAAGCTCTCTAATTTTATAATAAAATCGTTCAAAAAAATTTTCATCGATTTTATCATCTAATTGAATAGCTTTTGGAAAAACAAGTCCAAATATACTTATGTTAAAAAATAATTATTTTCTAAGTTATTGACAAAATTAAGTTTTGTCCCATGCAATTGGTATTATTGTTTGTCCCTCAGCGTGCAGACATCTTGGATTTCTCCCACCCAACCTGAAATACATAATTAGGTATTTCAAGTTGTGACGTCAGCTTGCAAGATGTCTGCACGCTGAGGGCCAAGCAATTAGGTATTTTCACTTCAACCACCAGCTAACTTCACTTGGTTCAGTGCTGAGGGGGAAAACAATGGACCAAATGCATGGGACAAAACTTTATATTTGTCATAACTTCGTAATGAATAATAATTATTATCATTTTAGCATTTCATGAAATAGTTCTTAAAAATAAAAACTATTTTTTAAATACATTTATTTGGAAAAAATTAGTTTTTACCAAGATATTATAGCGAAATTGGGCAAAAATGAATTGAATCCCATGCCAAAGATTTCAATGATTTAAAAAAAATTTCACAAAGGTTTCAAAGGACTTCCACTATTATTTTAAAACATTTACGACTTTACAAAGATTTCAATATTTCTACAAAGATTTCGCATAGATTTTAAAAGATTTCAAAGATTTAACAAAAATTTCAATGATTAAAAAAAATTTCACAAAGATTCAAATGATTTCATAAAGTTTTCAAATACTTTACAAAGTTTTCAAAATATTTCGGAAGATATCACACGGATTAAAAAAAATTTCCCAAATTTTTTTGAAAATTTGGCTTTCTGGTTTAAACATTTCATCTGTTTTAGTAGAATTTTAATCCATTTTGGGTAAAAATGCAACTGTTTGGTAGGATATTAATCTTCTTTGGTTGAAAATTGAACTATTTTGTTGAAAATTAATTTTTTAAACCGAAAATTAAATTATTTTTTGAAAATTGTTCTTTTTTAGTGGAAAATTAATTTTTTTGGTTGAAAATTTATATTTTTTACTTGAAAGTTCAACTCTTTGATTCAAAATTCATCTCTTTTGTTCAGAATTCAACTTTGTAAGTTGGATAATTTTATTCAACTGTTCAGTTTAAAACTAAACTATTTGTTTAAGAATTCATGTATTTTATTAAAAATTTGTCTCCTTTGTTTATAATTCATCCTTGTATGTTGAAAATTTACCTATATTGTTAACAAATTGACGATATTGTTAACAATTTAACTGTCTCCTTAAAAATTCGCTTATGTGGTCAAAAATGCAATTGTTGTAGGTGGAATTAAATTTTTTTTTTTAAATTCGACGATGTGGTTCTAAATTCAGTTTTGTGAGTTGAAAATTCAACAATTTAGTTACAACTCATCTTTTTGGGTCAAAAATTCAATTGTTTTGTTCGAAATTCGTCTTTAGATTGAAAATTCATCTTGTTTGGCCCTCGGCATGCAGCCATCTTGCCGCGTGACGTCAGTTCTTGAAATACCTGATTGGCTACCGAAACAGGCTCCGCCCAGAGGCCACTGCGCAGACTCACTCGGCATATCCGCGTTCAGTTACTGTTCAAGGATTTGAATGATTTCATAAAGTTTTCAAATACTTCACAAAGTTTTAAAAATATTTTGGAATATATCACACAGATTTTAATAATTTCACAAAGATTTCAATAATTTTACAATGATTTCACAGAGATTCCAATGATTTAAAAGAATTTCAGAAGATTTAAAAAATATTTCGAAGACTTCATAATGTTTTAAAAAGGTTTCAATAGATTTCAAAATATTTCAGACCGATTTCATAAGGATTTCAAATTTTTTAATAATTCCACAAAGATGTAAATGATTTCGAAAAATTTCACAAAGAATTAAAAGAATTTCAGAAGATTGAAAAAATTTGCAAAGACTTCACAAAGATTTTAATCATTTCACAAAGATTTAACGAGAGATTTAAAAGAATTTCCGACGATTTAAAAATATTTCAGACTTTACAAAGATTTTACATAGATTTTAAAAGATTTCAAAGATTTAACAAAAATTGCAATAATTAAAAAAAAACTCACAAGAATTTAAATGATTTCATGAAGTTTTTAAATACTTCACAAAGTTTTAAAAAGCTTTTGGAAGATATCACACAGATTTAATAAAGATTTTAATAATTTCACAAGGATTTCAAAGGTTTTACACAGATTCTCAAAGATTTCACAGATTTTATTGATTTCGCAAAGATTTCAATGATTAAAAAAAAATCACAAGGATTTCAATGATTTCATAAAGTTTTCAAATACTTCACAAAGTTTTAAAAATATTTCGGAAGATATCACACAGATTTGCTCCATTGTTTTCCCCTCAGCACTCAACGAAGTGAAGTTAGCTGGTGGTTGAAGTGAAAATACCTAATTGCTGGGGACGAAACTTAATTTTGTTAATAACTAGGACAAAAATTATTTTTTACCACAGTGTATTTGAATATTATTTTTACATTTAAATGTCCACGTTTTGTGACCCCCTGAACCCAAAAAACAGGTTTTTACAAAATGTCTGTCTGTCTGTTAGTCTGTAGATTTTTAGTTTGTTAGCACGATAACTTTCAAAAGAATGAACGTATTGGATTGGGCTTTGGTATACTCTTTAATTGTCCTCAAATGAAGGCGAAGTTCGTCAGCCAGCCATTTTGGGTAAAAATTCAAAAAGTGATCACATTTTGAATATTTGTTAGAACACTCTTTTCAATATTTAAAAATTCTATTGACGGATATTGATAGTACTCTAGAAGGCAACCAAAATATTTTTATAACTTTTGTCGATAAAAGAAAAATTACTGGAGTTATAGCATTTACAAAATTCCAAAAAACAAACGAAAATGAACATTTTAAGCCAAACAACGCACGATATGAAAAAAAGTCAAGAAAAGAAAAATGTTTATTTTTGGACACCCTACAATATTGTTATAAGATTTTTCTTAATTTTCTCGAAAAATCTAAAATTCAAATTTTTATCGCATAAAAATATAATGAAAAATCAAAAATTCCATTCTGCGGTCAAACTATACAAGATACGAAAAAAGAAAAGGAGATGAAAATTGTACAATCAAAAAAGATCTGCAAATTTTTTATTAATCACTTTTTGATGGGACGCGTAGTTTTTGTTTCATTTGTAAAAAATTGATTTTAGAATAAAATAAATTAAATTTTTGGACAAACGACACACCTCGAAAAAAATTATTAGACAAAAGTTGTTCACTCAGAAAAGAGCTACCAATTTTTCACTAATAATTTTTGATAGGATGCGTAATTTTAGTTTTAATCGTGAAAAATAATATTAACAATAAAATTTTTTTTGGAAAAACGACGCAAGGTACGAAAAAAGATGAATAGGCAAAAGTTGTTCAGCCAAAAAAGATTTACAAATTTGTTATAAACTTTTTTTATAAAAATCCATTTGAAATAAAAAAGTTAATTTTTTGGAAAAACGATGCACGCTACAATAACATTTTATCTAACAAAATTTTTCGCCTAAATTACATTTACAAATTTTCTCAGAACCACTTTACGCTAGGATGCATATTTTTTGTTCAAATCGTAAAAAATAATATTGAACATAAACAAATTAAATTTATGGAAAAACGATACAAGTTGCAATAAAGTGCCGCACTCCCCAGGCGTACTCAAACTTGCGGGCGAAGCGGGCAGATTTTTAATATTTAATAAGCTCTTTAATTATATAATAAAATCGTTAAAAAAATTTTTTATCGATTTTATTATCTAATTGAATAGCTTTTGAAAAATAGAAAATAATGTCCAAATACACTCATGTTAAAAAATAATTATTTTTTAAGTTATGGAGAAAATAAAGTTTTTTCCCATGCACTTGGTATTATTGTTTGGCCCTCGGCGTGCAGACATCTTGGATTTCTCCCATCCAACCTGAAATACATAATTAGGTATTTCAAGTTGTGACGTCAGCTTGCAAGATGTCTGCACGCTGAGGGCCAAGCAATTAGTTATTTCCACTTCAAGCAGCTAACTTCACTTCGTTAAGTGCTGAGGGGAAAACAATGGGCCAAATGCATGGGACAAAACATTATTTTTACAATATCTTTGTAATGAATAATAATTATTATCATTTTAATATTTCATTAAATAGTTCTTGAAAAATAAAAACTATTTTTCCCATACACTTATATGGAAAAAATTAGTTTTTACGAAGATGTTAGCAAAATAGGGCAAAAATGGACCGAATCCCATGCATTTGATCCATTCTTTTCCCCTCAGCACTCAACGAAGTGAAGTTAGCTGGTGGTTGAAATGAAAATAATGGGGGAGTTTACCACTCACCAGAGTGCGCGATCTGTTTGGGTCCGAGTTCTGCGAAAATTTAAATTTAATAAATGAAAAATAGCTTTTTTTATACAAATTATTGATAAAAGTTTATAGTTCATTTGTAAAATAAAGTAAAAGAGCAAGTAATTCAGTTTGAAGAGAGGAATCTAATATTTTAATTACTGGTCACTTTTTCTTGTATAGTTCTGAATTTTACACACAAACATTATTGTCTACTGAAAGAAATTCAAAGTACGTGTTTGGATAACATTCTCTATTTTTTTACCAACTAGTAGATTTCTCAACTTATGAAGATAAATGTTGAACCAAACATGAAATAGTTTAATTTTCAACGAAAATGATGAGTTTTCAAACAAGAAGATTGAGTTCCTACTAGAAAGATAAATTTTCAACAAAATACATGATTTTCCATCCAAATTTGAAGTTGTAACTAGAGAAGGCAAATTTCTACATAAAGAAAACGAATTTTCAAAAAAATTGTAAAATTAAAAAAAAAGGTTTTAACCAAAAATGGAATAGTGAAATTTTCAGATAAACAAAAATTAATTTTCAACAAAATAGTTCAATTTGCAATAAAAGAAGTAAATTTTCGAATAAAAAAGAAAAGATTTTCAACCAAAAATGGAATATTAAAATTTTCTGTTAAAAAATTAATTTTCAACAACAAAAAAGAGAATTTTTCAATATAATAGTTCTATTTTCAGGCATAGAGACGAATTTTCAACTAAAGTAATGAATCTTCAACGAAAAAAATTACTTTTTAATAAAGTAGTATAACTTTGAACCAAAAAAGATGAATTTTCAACGAAAAATTGAATAGTTGATATTCCAACCAGAAAAGATTTTAATATTATATGAAAAACAGTTGAATATAAACAAAGAAGATGAATTTTGAATGAAGTACTTAATTTTTGAGGTCAAAAATTAATTTTCAATCCAAAAAATTTCAATAAAATAGTTAAATTTTCATAAAAAAAAAAAAAATTTGCAAAAAAAAAAATTTATTTGTAACCAAAAATGAAATAGTTCAATTTTCAGTTGAAAAAATATTTTTGAAACAAAAAAGGAGGTTTGAACAAAATATTTACTTTTTCAACCAAAAAGAATGAATTTTCAACAAAAAAATGAAGTTTCAAACAAGAAGATTAATTTTCTACCAAAAAGTCGAATTTTCAACTAAAAAACATAGTTTTCAACTACAAATTTTTTTTTCAATAAAGTAGTTAAATTTTTAACCAAAGAAATGAATTTTTAACAAAAATGAATGAATTTGAGAAAAAAGAGAATAATTTTCTGAAAAAAGGTCAATTTTCAAACACATAGTTGAATTTTCATCTAAAAAGATCAATTTCCAAGAAAATAGAAACGAATTTTTCTAAAGCTATTCCATTAAATAATAAAATCTTTACAAAAAAATTATCGATTTTATTATTCAATTGAACAGCTTTTTAAAAATAAAACATAATATCCAAATACATTTATGTTGAAAAATTATTTTTTTCGAAGTTATTAAAAAAATAAAGTTTCGTCTCATGTAATTGGTATCATTGTTTGACCCCCGGCGTTCGGACATTTTGGATTTCTTCCACCAAACCTGAAATACCTAATTGCGCATGCGATGCATAAGCCGCGTTTGGTTGCCGTTCGCGCACTTATTTGAAATGTTTAAAAATACAATTTTTGTATTTATTATTAATAATTGGAAATAATTATATTTTAATATGTTCAAGTGGTACTTGAATAGATGTGAATATATTCTAAATATTATTTTACGAAATAAAAGAAGTTTTCAGTGCATAAAAAATATGTTATTTAATGTAAACTTCTTTTATTTTGTTAATTATTATTACTACCTTTTGCATTTAAAATTTTGTTCATCAATTGAAATGGATATAAAAATTTTATTACGGGTACACCTTGAAATATTTAACCTTTTTATATATATCGAGAAACTGTAATTCAAGTTTTCTAAAAGTTAAATATTAAATAGAAATCAAGTCAAATTTATTTTAAAACATCCAAAAAATTATATTAAGTAAAAGATAATATATTTATTTAATTGCAAAAATTTAATGTTATTTTCTATCCAATATTTAACTTTTATAAAATTTGTATTACAATTTCTCGATAGATATTAAATATTTCAAAACGTACCTGTATTAGAATTTCTGTATCAATTTTCATTGATATACAATATTCCAAATGGGAAAATGAGTAATAATAATTAACAAAAAAAAAAGATTACATTAAATAGCATGATATTTTTTATTCTACGAATACTCATTTTATTTTACAACCGAATATTCAGAATATATTAAAAAGCCATCCAATTACCACTTGAACATGTTGAAATATAATTATTTTTAATATCAATGATAAATACAAAAATTGTATTTTTGAACATTTCAAATTAGTGCGAGAACAGCAACCAATGACGCACCTTGTGTATCGCATGCGCAATAGTGCGGAAGGCCATCGTTTGAAGCTGTGAGTGTGCGCAGTAGACTCTGGGCGGAGCCTGTTTCGGTAGCCAATTGGAAGTTGGCGGGAGTTTTCAATTGTGTCACTGTTCAAAAACTATGTCACGTCATTTTTAATACTTCCCTTTTATTTTTAAATCATCCCTCCCAATCTTCGTCATAGATCATCACACCAACATTGAGCAGTTGAATTTTCGAACCAAATGTTGATTTTTGGACAAAATAGTTGAATTTTCAAAAAAATAGTTCAATCTACAGCTACAATAGATAAGTTTTCAACCAAACACGTGAATTCTCTTCAAAAATCATTTAATTTTAAACCCATAAAGATGAATTTTCCATAAAGAACTTTTCTACCAAAAAAAGATAAGTTTTCAACGCCAAAAAGATTAATTTTTCAAATTAAAAAAGGCGTATTTTCATCAAAACAGTTGAATTTTCGGACGAAAAAAATTATTTTTCAACAAAATCGTTTAATTTTTAACTAAATAGTTGAATTTTCAACAAAATAGTTGAATCCTCAACTAAAACAGATTAATTTTCTACCAGAGAGTTTAATTTTCTACCAAAATTATTGAATTTTCAACCCAAAAAGATGAATTTTTAACTAAAAAGATTAATTTTCTACCAAAAAAGACAAATTTTCAACAAATGACATGAATTTTCAACTAAAATTTCATATCTTCAACAAAAAACGAATTTTTTAACAAATTGATTCATCCTTCATCCAAGTCATTTAATTTTCAACAAAATAGTTGAATCCTCAACTCAAATTAATTTTCTACCAAAAATGACGAATTTTCATCACAATAAATCAATTTTCAATCAAATAGTTGAATTTTTTTCAACATTTGAAAAAAAAAATCAAAAGTGGAATAGTCTAATTTTCAAATTAAAAAATTGATTTTCAACCTAAAAAAGATTAATTTTCTACCAAAAAAGACAATTTTTCAGCAAATTACATAAATTTTCAAATAAAATCTTGAATCTTCAACTAAAAAGTAAATTTTCAACAAAGCAGTGATTTCAATTTTCACCAATTCATTGAGTTTTCAACCAAAAAAGATGAGTCCTAAAAAAATTCAACTCGCAACCAAAAATGGAATAGTTTAATTTTCTGTTGAAAAACATATTTTTCAACAATTAAATGAATTTGCAACAAAACAGTTAAATTATCAAAAAAAGAGATGAATCTTCAAATTAAAAAATAATTTTTTAACAAAGTAATTCCACTTTCAACAGGTAGTTGAATTTTCGACCCCCCCCCCCAAAAAAGAATTTTCTACAAAAAAAAAACAAATTGGGAAAAAATCACATGAATTTTCAACTAAGATTTTGAATCTTCAACCAAAAAGTAAAATTTTCTCAAAGTAGTTCAATTTTCAACTTAGTAGTTCAACTTTAAACCAGATAGTTGAATTTTCAACCAATAAAGATTTTTTTTCAACCAAACTGTTGCAATTTTCATCCAAAAGAAATAAATTTTGAAACCATAAAGACAGATTTGCAACTAAGAAAGATTTTTCAATCAAGAATGAACATTTTTTTCATTAAATTGTCGAATTTTCAAACCAAAAAGGCGAATTTTCTACAAAACAGTTGAATTGTCAACTGAAAAATATGAATTTTCATTTTTTATTCAATTTATTAACAAAAAAATTCACAATTCAAAATGCTCCTTAAAACAGTTTCAACCAAATAGTTGAATTTTCCGCCAAAAAGACAATTTTTTTAGGAAACAGTTGAATTTCCAACCTGAAAAGTAGAATTTTAAACAAAAAAGTTAATTTGCAAACAAGTAGTTAAATTTTTAACCAAAAACTATGAATGTTTAATCAAATGGCTAATTTTTTATAAAAAAAAAAAAAACCGAATTCAATCAATTCACCGAAAAAGATGAAGACTGAACCAAATACAAAAATATTCAACCAAACAGTTGCATTTTTTAACAAAAAAGATGACATTTTTACCAAAAAAGATTAATTTTGTTAATCAAAGATGAATTTTCTACACAAGTTTCAACAAAAAACTTAATTTTTAACTCAATAATATGAATTTTAAACAAAAAAGTCATTTTTCTACTGAATAGTTCAGTTCTCAAATAAAAAGTTGAATTTTCTGCTCGAATAGTGGAATTTTCAATGAAGAAGATTAACTTTCTACAAAAAAAGACAAAGTTTGAACAAAAAACAAAAAGACGAATTTTTTACAAAACAATTACTTTTTCATCGCTAAAATATGATCTTTCAACCAAAAATTTAATTTTTTACCCGCGAATATGATTTTTTAACAAAAAAGTTAATAAACAACCAAACAGTTGAATTTTGAACTAAAATTAGGTATTCGTAGTCGTGACGTCAGCTGGCAAGATGTCTGCACGCTGAGGGTCAAGTAATAATATTAATTGCATAGAACGAAACTTTACTTTTTTTAATAGTTTGCAAGAGAATGATTTTTTACCGTAAGTGTATTTGGATGTTATTTCTTAGTTTTAAAAAGCTATTGAATTAAATAATAAAATTCATGTTATTATTTAATTAAATTGCTTTGATGAAATAATAAAATTGATTTTATTACTTAATTGAATAGATTTAAAAAAAATAATATCCAAATACACTTATGGTAAATAATAATGTTTTTCCCAGACATTAAAAAAATAAAGTTTCGCCACATGCAATTGGTAGTACTGCCTGGCCCTCGGTGTGTAGACATCTTGGATTTCCCCCACCAAACCTGAAATACCTAATTGGAATCTGGCGGGAGATTTTAAATATATGAAATAACGAAAATACATACTTTACTATTTTTCAGGTGAATTAACAGAACTGTGACTGGGGACTGTTCTAAACCTACGTTATAGTGCTTGAAAAAATGCAAACTAATTCCCCTTTTTCTCGTTTTTTCGCTTTAATACAAACTGAAATAATAGAAACAAATAAAAAATCCAACTATTTTTGGTTGAACATTAATTATTTTTAATTGAAAAGTATACTATTATATTTCTGATTGAGAATTTATCTCTCTTTGTTCAAAATTCGGCTATTTGGTTGAAGATTGAACTATTTTGACAATAATTATTTTTTTTTCTACTAAAAAATTAATTTTCTTACCTAAAAATTGAAATAATGCATTTTTGGCTAAAAATTGATTGTTTCTCGTTGAAAATTCAACTATTAAATTTTTTATCGAGAATGGATCTTTTTCGTTAAAAATTCAACTGCTTCGTTGAAAGTTGATCTACTTTCATCAACACTCATTTTATTGCTTGAAGATTTAACTGTTTTGTTGAAAATCCTCTTTTTTGTTGAAAATCCCCTTTTTTTGTTGAAAATTGATTCTTCAAACCAAAAATTTAACTTTACCATTATTGCAGGAAAATTGATAGTTTTTGGTTAAAAATTCAATGATTCACTTGAAAATTCGTCTTTTTTGGTAGAAAATTCTTCTTTTTGATTCAAAAATCAACTATACCTGATTATAAGTGGAACTACTTTGTTAGAAATTTATTTTTGTTTGAAAATGCGTTTTTTTGGTTGAAAATTAATTTTTCGAACTGCAAGTTTAACTATTTCGTTTTTAGTTAAAAAAGATTTATTTTCAGTTTAAAATTTAACTATATGGTTGCAAATTAACTTTCTCCTTGAAAATTGATATTTTTGGGTAGAAAATTTAACTGTTTTTTAAAGAATTCGCCCTTTTAACTTGAAAGTTTAACAATTTGGTCGTTTGATTTGAATATTCGTATTTTTTAGTGAAATTCAACTGTTTTTTATATAAAATAAAAATATTGTTCGGGATAAATATCAATTATTACATTTTTCGTTGAGAATTCATCATTTTTTGTATTGGTTCAACTGTTTCTAATGTTTTTTAAATATATTTCTTGGTTATTAATATTTTTTTTCAAATTAATCTCATTGATTGAAAATTCAACTATTTGGGTGAAATGTATCTCTGATGAAAATTCATTTTTTTGTTTGAAGATTCATTTGAGTTGCAAATTCAACTATTTTGTTGGAATTTAATTATGTTCTTAAAAATGCACTTATATTATTAAAAGTCGCCTTTTTTGGTCAAAAATTCAACTGATTTTTGAAAATTTCATTTTTTTGTTATTGCAGGTTCATCTCTTTCGTTGAAAATGTAACTCTTCCATTTTCATAAAATTAATCTTCTACGTTGAAAAATGATCTGAGAGAAAAATATTTATGCAACCAAATATTATTCTTTGGGTTAACAAAACTTTTGCTGACTCAACAAAAAATTGTATTCGTCCAACAAAATAGTACGTTGCTTTTACAAAACGTTTTGTGATGCAAAACAAAATTAGGTGGAACCAAGAAAAATTTGTCTCAGTGTATTATATATATTTCTTCTTTCTAGGTTTTGATACATTTTAAAATTACCCGCGATTTTTCGTGATCTCATTTTGACCAATCAGAACGTATCGTGAAGCAGTGCCAGCGATGAGACGCGCATGCGTCTCATCGACAATCTCATTGGTTGTAAATGGCGCGCTTTTTTGAAATTATTAAATATGTAAATCAATTTTCGTATCATAAATAATCATTGTGGAATGAATTAAATCAATTTTCAGGTCACGAAATAGTCTTCTAGAGCGAAAGATGAATTAATTATTTGATTTTACTCTTCAAAAATAAATTATTGATTTTCAATTCAAAAGAAGGAATACTTTTTTTCAAAAATGTGAATTTTTATTAATTCATTATATTTTTTTTGCACTTCATGATTATTATATATTGTGGATAATTGATTTGCATATTTAATCATTTTAAATAAGTGCGCCATAAACATGCAATGAGGCTGCTGGTGTGACATATGCGCAGTGTGTTTAGGGAGCTGAATTGGATTCTGGTATCTTTTCGTACTGCGCATGCGTCGGATCGTCAACCGGATTGGTTACCGTTGACGCGCTTATTTAAAATCATCAAATGCGCAAATCAATTGTTTACAACAAATAATAATTGTAAAGAGAATAAAGATATGATACATTATTTGAAATTCATATTTGTGATAAAAAATTGTATTCCTTTCTTTAAATTCAAAATCTTTAATTTATATCTCGCTTATAGTAAAGTGAATATAGCTAGATCATTATAAACCTATGCTAATCTTCCTCCTACAATATTTTCGTGAGGGAATGAAAAGGAACTTTTTTTATTTTCTTCTGAAAAAGACGAGCTGAGACATTGACGAAAGATTGAAGCTTTAAGGACCATAATATATACACTTTTTATTATTAATTCTAATTACAACTTACTTGCAAGATTTTTATCCGACTTTGCATCGCAAACAATATTATATTTTCATATTTTTTCTGGTAAATTAATTATAGCATGGGGATAACAGTTTACACGTTTTCTATCCGCTTCACGTCATAGCATCTAGAGATTGGGCGTAGGGAACCTACTGGAGTTTCTTTGACTTCTTCTTTGGTCAATAAGGTAACCGTGCCACTTTGCATTTGTATTTTCGCCCGTCTATCAGAAGACATATACAATCCAGCAAGAACATAAGCACTCTTCAATATCGCAAATACCTCACCATCGGATGTTGATGTAACAATTTGTTCTTGGTTTGCCAGAGGCTCATAGTGCTTATCTTCTATTCTAAATTTAAGTCGTGTATCGGCAGGAAAAGTGTATCTTCTAAGTTGAAATATCCGGTGTGGATTCATGCGGGAAATAAGCCGAATAAATTCAAGATGTTCAAGTCCACATCCACGTTTGTCATGTGAAGGAAGCCTGGTAGGTGGAAGCATGTACCTGCCAGGAGGCGGCCTTGAAGGAGAATACCTGTCTGGAGAAGAAGGTCTGGCATGATGAAACCCGGCAATAGGAAGCTCGTCAGGATGAAACCCAGCAGGATCAATCTTGGCAGTAGGAGACCTGGACCTGTATCTCACAGGAGAAGAAGACCTGACCTGAGAATCAGAAGTTCCAGTAGGAGGAACACCAGGAATAGGGGCGCCATTGGGTAAGCAGTCAAACTGCGAACTTAACTCTGCAACAAGGAAAAAAGGATGAAATTTTTCTAAAGTACGTGAGGCAAGACAGAAAATCTTTGATTTCATAAACTATCCCTTCTAGAAATAATCGTTTGGACACGATTTATAACGATTAAGAGCGATCAAAAGTTGAATCGGTTTAATTTGTTGCTAATTGTTTCCAATCGGATTGAATTGAGTGCCCTCTCCAGTTTTCGTTTGTAACACGCATGACGCGCACGTGTTTATAGGGTGGAAATTAAATTTTTTATAATATAACAAAAATTTAAAGTACAAAAAATAGAATGTTTGTCCAGGCGGTATACCGAAGGTAGCCAACTATCTAGACCCAAAATGTAAGACGGCCGGATTTGGCAAATTTATTACACTATTCAAAATCTGTTATAGATTAAACTATTTTTAAATTTAAACATTAAAAATTGTGATATTTACAGGTGAAATAGTTTAAAATTGAATTAAATACATGCAGGAATCATTGCAACAACTGGTTTTCCTTCCCCAAGAACAGACATTTTTAGGGTTCCCGCTTAAGTTTTTCAATTTTCGCGGTCAAGTAAAAGTAACATATTCATATTTGCCGCCAAAGGCAAACATTTATTTTAATTCATGACGTTCATTCTGAACATCCTTTAACACAGCAGAGCAAAACATTGCAAAATAAATGAATTTTTTAAAAATACTCAAATTTTCCACTAAAAAATATCAATTTTGTTACAAACAATGGAATAGTTAAACTTTCAGTTGAAAAGAATAATTTTCAACAAAAAAGATGAATTTTTAAACCAGAAGATTAATTTTCAAATAAAAAGAATTATTTTCTACAAAAAATACAATTTTTCAACAAAATACATGAATTTTTGATTAAAGAAGACAAATTTCCAACTAAATATTCGATTGATAGACTTTATTATACTCCTGCCTTTGGGGTTTTGGAGTCTTAAATAATCCCATACAGCCTCCTTTCATCTACACTCACATATCTCAACTTCTTAAACCTATAGATCCTATAACATGGACAGCCCTAAAAACCTTACAATCTCTCGCCATGTAACCTTACAACAGTGTTTCCAATTTTTCCACTTTCTCCCACCCTACACTCTACTATATTCCCACCTGCGGTTTTCTCACCTAACTTTAACCTTCATACCCACTTCTTATGGCTTCATTACAATATTCAGCCACTCTCACATAACCCACATCATAACTCAGTACCTTGTCATCTCATTGTAACATGTGTACACTATTTTCTGTCACATGGCTCCTCAGCAGCCCTTTCTCATTTCACTCTCCCGTACTTCACTACATCCTCCCACACTTAGGACTCTTCCTCACTCTGCATCACCACCCTTTACTTATTCTTCGCCTGCTCTCCAGTGGTCTTCTTCTCCAAATGCCCGTGACGCCCACCTCTCCTGCTAACTCGTCCCATTGCCAAATAGTTTCTCCCACCTTAGCTTTCTGTCGTCTCAGCTGGACGTCGATCCCCAACAACTCCATTCTACTCTTTTCTTTACTCAATCATTCCTGGACCTCCTCCTCTCTTTCCGTTAAATCATCTTCGATCCACAGACCCGAACCTTTTAGCTTCCCTTTCATATCCATTAATTCCTTTTTATTTTCCCATGTCTTCAGCTGCAGTGTCATGCAGCCATCCACTTTCCATGAGTTCTCGATTTTTGCCACTACTTTCGTGTGCACTGCCAGGCACCCCACGACATTTGTCAGCTAGTCGTCTCCCTTACTTATTCCCAGAACTCTCACACTCCTTTTCTTTTTCTCCCTCTCTCCTCTCTCTCTATCTCCCACTCTTTCTTTGACAATTTTCTTGGAGGGTCCCACCACATCCTGTGCTCTTCTTCAGTCTGGCAGCTTGCCTTCTTCCTCTCTAGTTCTCTATTAGCCGTTTCTTCTTTCAATTCCAGCCGCCCTAGTTTTTCCTCCCACTTCTGCAACATCTCTTCAAGTCTTCTCCTGTCATTGTCCCTCTCCATTCTAGCTCCATTCTCCTCAATTCTTTCCTTACCTCCCCACTTTCTTCCACCTGGTCGTTGAATACTCCCATCTCTTTTCCTTCTTAATCCATCGAGCCTGTGTCCCTCTCTCTTATCTTCTTCTACCCTTTCATTCTTCTACACGGTCCCGCTGTGCGCTGCTTTCCTCTTCAAATCCAGTCAAATTTCAAATTTCGCGCCACACCACTGCTTTCCACTCTCTCCACTTGGATGCGCTGTCACCTTTCTCCTCGTTTTCCGAACTTCCGGTTCGGAACTAACCTTTCTTACCACGTGCCACTTTTTCTCTACCCTATTTTCACCTTCAACGTTTACTTTTCTCTTCACCTTCACTTTCACAGTAACACCGTCACTTTTCTCGCCTAATCACCTCACCCTTGTACTTCTCTTTGCACTGTTCTCTCCATATACCGTCCAAAACCTCCCTTGCAGCTCGCACACGTCCACCTCTATATTTCACCGAACCGGAAGTCTTCCAACTAAATAGTTGAATTTTGAACTAAAAAAATAATAATTTTCAACCGACAATAAAATAGTAAAATTTTTAGTGAAAAAAATTAATTTTAAACCAAACAAAAGTGTTTTCAACTAAAACAATGAATAATCAACTGAAATAGTTGAATTTTCAAGCAAAAAAATTAATTTTGACTAAAAAAGATAAATTGTCAACCAAAACATAAATAATTAAATTTCAAGTTAAGAAATTAATGTTTAACCAAACAAACGAAGTGATAAATTTTCAAATAAAAGTGTAAATATTTAACTGGAATAGTTGAATTTTAAACCAGAGAGATGAACTTTTTACTAAAATGATGAATCTTTAACTTAAATAGTTGAATTTTATGCCAAAAAGATGAATTTTCAACCATAAAGATTAATTTAAAAAAAAGACCAATTTTCCACAAAGTACATACATTTTTAAACAAATAGTTCAATTTCGAAATACAAAATATCGATTTTCAACAAAATAGTTGAAGTTTCACCAAAAAAAGATGAATTAATTTTCAACAAAGTAGTTACATCTTCAACTAGAGATGAATTTTAAATTAAAATGATGAATCTTCCAAAAAGACTGATTTCACTTGTTGGTTAATTTTAAACTCAGCCATCTAGCGTCCCCTGCTGGAATTAAAAAGATATAGATCCTATCTTTTTTAATAATTTCGAATCCTCATGATAGAAAGAGAGAGAGAGAGAATGTATCCCATTCAATCTCTTCGCCAATATAAATTCACGTCTATCTTGTTCAACACCGTCTTTTCTATCTAATCCTATCCATTATTTATCCATATCAAACTTTTTTTTATCTCACTGTCAATCTAAATTCCCGTCTATCTTTTTCAATCTCCATTTCTTTATTTCATCCTCTTCTACGTTTATCAACGTCAATCTCTTTCTATCTTTTTTTCAATCTGAATTCACGTCTATCTTTTTCAATACCCTCTTCTCTATCTCATCCTATGCTTCATCTATCCACGTCAATATTTTTCTACCCCTAAATCAATCGACATTTCCATATATCTTTACAATATCCTCTTCCCTATCTCATTGTATCACACATCTATCAACGTCAATCTTTTTCTACCTATTTTTCAATCTAAATTCACGTTTATCTTTTACAATACCCTCTTCTCTGTCTCACCTTTTCCTTTGTCTACCCACCTCAATCTTTTTCTATCCCTTTGTCAATCTAAATTCACGTCTATCTTTTTCAATATCCTTTTCCCTATCTCATTGCATCATACATTTATCAACGTCTATCTTTTTCTATCTATTTTTCAATCGGAATTCACGTCTATCTTTTTCGATACCCTCTTCTCTGTCTCACCTATTCCTTTTTCTACCCATCTCAATCTTTTTCTATCCCTTTGTCAATCTAAATTTCCATCCATATTTTTCAATCTCCTCTTCCCTATCTCATTGTATCATACATCTATCAACGTTAATCTTTTTCTATCTATTTTTTAATCTGAATTCATGGCTATTTTCTTCCATACCCTCTTCTCTATCTCATCCTATCCTTTATCTATCCACGTCAATATTTTTCTATCTCTGAATTATTCTAAATTTCCATCTATCTTTTTCAATTCGTCTTCCCTATCTCACTGTATCATACATCTACCAACGTCTATCTTTCTCTATCTATTTTACGATATTTTTTCGATTGTAAAAGATAACTTTCGTTTAGAATAATAAAGAGATAGAAAAATATTGACGTTGATAGAAGCAGGATAGGATGAGATATAGAAAAGGAGATTGGATTAGAAAGACGTGAATTCATATAGACAAAAAGATAGAAAAAGATTGACGCGGATAGATCGAGATTAAGAAGAGATAGGGAAAAGGAGATTGAAAAAGATAACAGGAGTTTAGATTGATAGAGAGATAGAAAAAGATTGACGTGGATAGATAAAGTATAGGATGAGATAGAAAAGAGGATTGAAAAAGATTGACGCGAATTTAGATTGACAAAGAGATAGAATGGGATACATTTCCTCTATCGATTTCGATCATAAAGATTCAAAAGGATAGGATCTCTATCTTTTTACTTCCAGCAGGGCAATCGATTATTTCTAGAAGGGAAGAAATGTTTATTTTTGATTTTATGATCAACCTTCTACGCAATCAATTTTAATTCGGATAAATTCCTTATCAATAGGTACACTTCTTGAATTCCATTTTTGATAACACACACATAATTTTTTTTCGCGGAATAAATTCAGATTAAATTCGTACTCATTTCAGTCAAGCTCCAATAGAGCTTGGGATAGAATAGCGATACTAATGTGTATACAGGTGCTTTATTGCAGTATATGATCTATACTCTTATTATTTAATATTTATCTTGTGAATTGCATATACCTAGAGTTTGTCTTTATGAGATATTTATATTATTTCATAAATTAGCCTAAGGAACAAAATGTGGTTACCTTAACCAGGCTTAGTTTGGGAAAATGAAGAATTTTTTCTAATAAATTTGCCAAATAATTTTTTTTTATAGGTGCGTAAGAAATGATAGAAATACTTTAAAATACTTTGAACCTCTGTTTAGCAACCGCAAAATGCTGAATTCCCTACGAAATCATGATTGAAGCGTGTTCAAACTTCGTTTCACAGATGTCTCTGATTATTTTTCACGCAAAGCATATATTTCATCATGCCAGTCGATGCTGCCGCCATCTCTTGGCATTCAAAAGAATCAGTAGAAACTGGGGGAATCCCGAGTCTCTATTATTTTTATTAACTACATAACCTATATAACAGTAGATGCTCCACCACCACTCCGTGTTACGCACTTTAAAAAAAATATTTTCTTGGACCTGGCCAAAGATTTTTAAGTTTTTAGTAGATTACAAAAAAACTTCAAGGGATTTTAGAGAACAGACGCTGTGCCGGTGTAAGTCTTTCCATGATGACATGGTATTCAATACTGACCCAGCTGGAAATTCCTGTACAGGAACCTCGGAGGATCCTGCACAGGAACGTCGGAGGATCCTGCACAGGAACCTCGGAGGATCCTACACAGGAACCTCGGAGGATCCTGCACAGGAACCGCAGAGGCTCCTGCACATGTTCCTGTACATGAACCTGTATAGGTAATCTTGACGGCTTCTGTGGAGGAATTTGACGAAGGAAACTGTACATGATCCTGCAAAGCAACCTGCTCTGACAAAGGAACCTTTGAATGAACCTGTACACATTCCTGTGCAGGTTCCTTGCGAAGTAAATCGAGGCGCGGGATCCTGTATAGAAGCACGTATAGGGTCTTTCACAGAAAGCGATCAAAGGAACCTTTGGAAGGATCCTGCACAGAAACACGTCCTTTACAGAAAGCCATCCCGAAAACTCATGTCGCTTACAGCTATAAAGTTGCCTTCCTTTTATTCCCTTGAAGATCGAACATACTATCGAGAGAGCCAAGCCACTAGCGAACCCTCGCGGATTAGTTCCATGTAGGTTCATGTATAGAATACTGAACAGGATCCTGTATATGAACCCGCTTCTCAATTCACTTTTTAAAGGAACCTGTACAGGATCATTCAAAGGTTAGCTTGTATACAGGTTTCATTGGAGGATCATGTACAGTTTCCTTTGCCAAATTCCTGCACAGGAACCGTCAAGATTACCTGAACAGCAACATGTGCAGGATCCTACGAGGTTCCTGTACAGCAACATGTGCAGGATCCTCCAAATTCCGTTACAGCAACATGTGCAGGATCCCCCGAGGTTCATTTACAGCAACATGTGCAGAATCCTCCGAGGTTTATGTACAGCAACATGTGTAGGATCCTCCGAATTCCTGTAAAACAACATGTGCAGGATCCTCCGAAGTTCCTGTACAGCAACATGTGTAGGATCCTCTGAGATTCCTGTGAAACAAATGGTGCAGGATCCTTCAAAGTTCCTGTACAGCAACAAGTGCAGGATCCTCCGAAGTTCCTGTACAACAACAAGTGCAGGATCCTCCGAAGTTCCTGTAAAGCAACAAGTGCAGGATTCTCCGAGGTTCCTGTACAGCAACAAGTGCGGGATCCTCCGAGATTCCTGTGAAACAACATGTGCAGGATCCTTAAAAGTTCCTGTACAGCAACAAGTGCAGGATCCTCCGAAGTTCCTGTACAGCAACAAGTGCAGGATCCTCCGAGGTTCCTGTACAGCGACAAGTGCAGGATCCTCCGAGGTTCCTGTGCCAAATAATTTGGTAAAAAATATTCATAAAAAATCTGTACTTACTAATCAAATATAGGATAACCGCCAACGACAGCATCAGAATAGAAAGGATCCTCATTTTTTTTAAACTGTTTCTGGTACTAAAGAAGAATTTGTTTAACAGTGTAACTAATGATTATCATAATAGCTCTTATCTTATGAATTATTTATGCCTCGAGCTTGTCTTTGTGAGATATTCGTATTTCATAAATCAGTTTTTTGAACCATTAACAAAAGTTTTTGATACCTTTTTGATGGTATTTAGTTAGTTTCGAAAATAATTTTTTTTTGTTAGAGTCTTGTAGACATAAAAACAATTACACAATATTTCCGTGGATGGGGATATTATGAAAAAAATTATTTGTCTGCTAATAAATTTGTTAAATCATCTTTTTGGTAAAAAATTCAACTACTTGGTGGAAAGTTGAACTACTTTGTTAAAAATTCATTTTTTTGGTTAAAGATTCATCTCTTTAATTGTAAGTTTACCTACACCATTTTTAGAAAATTAATCTACTAAAAAATGCAACTGTTTGGTTGTAAATTAATATTTCTTGGTAGCGGATTCAGATTTTTTTAATTCGTCTTTTTTTGTTAAAGTTAATTATTCTTTATTTTAAATTAAAATATTTGTTTGGTTGAAATATCAAATATTACATGTTTCTTTTGAAATTCATATTTTTTGATTAAGAAATCAACTACCTGATTTAAAATTAAACTGTTAAACAAATTTTTTTTTGGTTGAAGACTCATAATTTTAGTTGAAAATTCATATCTTCGGGTCAAAAATTCAACTTTTTGGTAGAAAATTCGTTTTTTTAAAATTGAAATTAAATTTTCCAAAATGAAAATTCAACTATTTAATATTGTTGAATCAAAATTAGTAAAATGAAAAAGAATTAAAAAGTATAATTAAGAATTGAAGGGTTTAAAATTCAACTATAATGTAGAAAATTGGTATCTTTGCTCTGAAAATTCAACTATTCAGTAGAAAAATCAACTTTTTTGTAAAAAATTAATTAAAAAAAATTGAAAATCCATTTTTTTAAATGAAAATTGACCTATTCCATTTTTGGTTAAAAATTGATCTTTTTAGTTTAAAAATTTAACTATTTGGTTGAAAATTCGTTTTTTTTTGGTATGAAATTAATCTTCTTGGTTAAATATGAATTTTTTTATATCGAAAATTCATATTTGTGAGTTGAAAATTCAATTAAAATATAGAAAATTCGTTTTTTTTTTGCCTGAAAATTGAACAATTTAGTAGAAAATTCGTTTTTTTAAAACTGAAAATAATATTTTTTAAATTAGAATTCAACTATTCCATTTTTGGTTAAAAAATTATCTTCTTAGCTTGAAAATTCAACTATTTGGTTAAAAATTTATGTAGTTTTTTTG